>JAQZBX010012416.1:28291-41355 GCA_029593785.1 Cabassous unicinctus
TTTTTTACTATCATCGTTTTCTAAATCAAGAAGCAACGTGGTCAAATATCCAGAGCAAGCTACATTTGCAGAGCAGCCCATTATACTTCCCGACTCAGTTGCCCTGATCTGAAGCCAGAGAGCTAGGTGTGACCATGTGCCATTCCCAGTGAGCGACGAGTCAATACCCATGTGATGACCGTGAGTTTCTCTAGGAAGACACTTTTCTCTCCCGTTTTTTCAGGGTAAGTTTCCATGAGGATCGTGTGCTTTGGTTTAGCAGGGAAGAACTCCACGTAGTGGCAGTGTGTTGTTTTAGTGGTTGGAGTATGACATAAAATGAAAACCATAAGTTCAAAGTGTCTGGCTGTTGACGGGAATCCTACCTCCAGAGAACTGGCATTTGAGTGTGAGATTACTCATCTGCATTAACTCTTTAGATAAACACTTTCTTGTTAAGTGTAACAGGGGCTATACATTTCCTGACAAAATTGTTCTCAAATATAAACAGAATAACTGAACCAGGGTTTATTTTTTCAGATATATTTAGAAAGAGACAAGTTGCTTTAATGCATTCTTTTCAGATGCTGGCCAAGGTTTTTGGGCAAAGCCACAGCCCAGAGGCTTAACTCTACTTCCTCCAAGATAAGAGAGCTCACTAAGATTCCAGGCGTTTTTCCCTGGGACTGGTTCATCTATGTCTCTGCAGCTCCAATCAGCTCAGTTATCTCTGGGTCAATTTGATACTTTGAATTAATTCTAAACTCCAGGTCAGCCTTTCCTCCAATTCCAATTATACTTCTGAAACACCTGTGTGCATCGTTTCATTGGTAAGAGAATGAATGCCCAAACAGACATAATAGTAATAATAAATCTGGGCAGGGGGAGGGGGGCTACTAATGAAAAACCCAAGCTGTAATATACTCAATAGACGATGAGAGAAAGGATTTGGAGGATTGCTGCGTCAAGCCACCTGCTTCATGCTGCTGCAATGGACATCCGAGAGCTGGCTTTTACGTAAATCTGTGTTGCCACATTTCTCTAAAAGTATAAAGCACACTTGTGGTCTTCTTTCACTAGACCCACTCATCAATTTGTTCACTAACAGATGTATCTCTAAGGCTTTCAGAGTATAATTTTTGTAAATAAAAATTTTAAAAAAGGATTCTTTGCAGTAGGAATCTCCCATGAGATTAAAAACAACATCCTTCAAAATAAACTACCTACTCTCCATCCTAAGGTCAGACAAATCTGGGTCTTGAAAGACCAAAGGAGGCAAGAGGACAGATTTTGGTAGCCTCTTAGACTTGTAAGTAATCGTGGGAGAGATTATAGGTATACTGTGACTGTAGGTATAATAAGAGAGTGAATTTGTTTCTTAAGCAACATCTTTCTTTTAAGAAGTGTGAACATTGTTAAGTGGCCAGACTTTCGCTTCTCTGGGCATAAAGAGGAACAAATAGTATAGCAGCACTGGCTTCCTGTCATGTTGGGTATTATTAATAGGACATGCTTTTGCTCTCTCGAGTACTTTGATGTGTTTGGATATGCAAATAGCCTGGAGAGGAAAATGAGATTATGAGCTCAAGGAATTACAAAACATTTGGACGGGATCATGCTTTCCGTGGGCTTGAAATTGAGTCTGTGTCCAATCTTACGTAGATCTCGAGAAGCAGAGTGGCCCCAGCTTTGTCCAATAGGTTTCAAGAAAAGCTTGGGTTTGTTTAGGTCTTAGGACCTATAGTAGAATTGTGTTCTTCATGAAACCTTTTCTCTCAAGCCCTGGTATGGAGGTCTCCATTTCCGAGTTCAACTTCATATTACAAATATCTAATTAAAGCAAAGCAAAACAGACAAAAAAGAAACAAACCAACAAAAAAACATAAAATCTACTTTTGTGCCACAGCTTGCCCATAAAAAGAGTTCCTGAACAAGAAAGCCACCCTCTAATGAAGATGAGACTCTAAAGAGGGATAAGGCTACAACAAAGACTGCTGCTCCTTTTGCCAGACCTCCTAAAGCTGCAGGACCGGCTAAGAATGTCTCTGGAACAAGAGCTGCTTCTTGTGAACCACGGGACCCCAGAAGTCCTCCTGAGCCTTCTGCTGCTCAGACAGCAGCCCAGCCCCTGTGTGGAGAAACCAGAGGAGGAGGGGCAGTTGCTCATAAACCACTCTCAGGTGGGGCCTCCGGGTAGCAGACATTGCCTAGAAGAAGACCACAATTACTAGCTAGTCCTTCATAACATTTATTACTTTGTGGACTCTCTACATGATTATTCATATTTGCCCAGAAACTTAAAAGCCAGAAATGACTAAAAGGCGGTACAGGACGCCACTATTTCAAAATCTATGAACCAGGCTGTTTTCCAAATGCATTTCATCAGCTTTACTTTTCTTCTCGAGTATTTCTGACAGAGTTAGCTCTGCCATATTCATGGAGTAGGGAAAGCTTGCCTACAGTGTGTGCTACCTCCCTGTATGGAGAAACTTGCATTGCTTCCCTTTAGCTCTTGCCCTATATACCTTAACTCTGGATTTGCAGCTGCGTTTTCACTCTCCCTAGCAATACTCAACATTCTAGGCTTCTCCAAGGTGCCTCACCTCCAACACCTTAACTCTAAATATCTCACTTCTGTTTATTCTTGTAACTTTCTCTCTGCTAATGGCTTGCAGTCTTATACTTTTCATTTGTGAAAGTATTTTTGTAAGGTTTACGTATTACCACCTGTTCCCTTGTTAAAATTTCTCATAGAAACAACATCCTAACCATATTATTCTTAGAAATTTGGAGACAAGACCTGATACATTTTCGAGGCAGAAGGGAATTTGGGAGCAGGAAGAAAAGTGAGCCCTTAGGTGGCATTCAATAATATTTAATCAATGGCTATCAACATATATATGTATTCTGCTGAAAACACATGCTTCACACACATGCACATACACACACTCTCTCTCTCTCTCTCTCTCTCTCACTCATAGTAACTCTCTAAATTCAATAATTTGTATTCAATTTTATTTATATACTCAAACTTTTAAACCTAGAGAATACAATGTCTCTGTATTATGGAATGTTTTCCAATGAGTGTTATCATTAGTGTCATTTAGCATAAGTGATAGAAGTTTTAAAAACTAATACTTTGTGCAGAAGAGTTAGAATGCTTAAATAATCACAAATGAATATGCATTGGATTACTCTCACCTAGTTTCATTTATTTATGCACATATTACAAAGTAAGTTTCTTACCCGTAATTTACTTGCATACTAAAGACAAAAAAGAAGACAAAGCAGTCAATTCTATTTCCTTGGAGACCCAGGAAACACCTAATTAAATATACTCACCAGTCTAGTTTGAGATCCTTTTATCTATCAGCACGTTATAGGTATAGGAGAAAAAATCAGAAGAGAGTTCACCGGAGACTGTTGCTCTCTTGCCCTCCAAAGTACTTAACCCTTACCTCTTGGTAGATGGGTTAAGCCACAATTATTAATCCTTTCATTTGCCAATTAGAAGGCAAAACTGCAAGTACCTCTTACTGATTTTCTATGAAAGAGTAGATTGTAGTAGTCTATAAGTTTCCAGGATGCACATGATGTCAGCACTCCCAGGTGTTAGGTGAGTACTTGTCACTAATCTTGTTTGTGTAGAGGGTGGATTCAGAGCATGGGCCTCAGACTTAGCATTTGTGGCTCCTATCTAATCAATTCTGCTCTTTCATTGACTACACAGCTAGGGGGATTTCACAGGACCTGGGAGACTATGAATATTGTCCCATGTAGAAGACAAAGCTTTACTAGCCATGTGTTAGGTCTATTGCTTTAAAAAATTATTTTAATTGATTTATTTGTTAATTCATTTAAATAATTATCTAGCATGACTATTTATGAACGGTTCTTGATTCTTGGCCAATAGCAGTGAATAAGACATACAGGTCCCTGATTTTATGAATCATATCTTCTAGTCAGGGGAAAAAACAATAATTACTGAAAATGAATAAGTGACTAAAGAGGGAAAAAAGAAAGCTATTAGATGATGGTATGTGCTCTGAAAGGAAGTAAAGAACAGTAGGGACTGCCGGAGAAAGATGAGGTGCCTTCTTTGGGTGTGGGGGCCAGCAAAAGCCAATTGTTTAAGGCAGAGGTTCTTAAACTTTTTTGTTCCACAGACCCCTTTGCCAGTCAGGTGAAAACTACGGACCCCTTACTAAGTCCGCACTATACCGTGTATTATTTAATAAATATATCACACCCATATTAACACGTCCCCACAAGAATAATGTTTTCTGAATTTCAATTCAAGCTCACGGACCCCTTGTTAAGAACCTCTGGTTTAAGGTGAATAGATAAAGTCACAAATCATCAGTAGCAAGAATATTCAAGACAGAGGGAGCAGCCATGCAAGATTCTTTAGAGGAGATCAACGTTGGGGAGTGTAAGTAACAGAAAGAAGCCAGTATGGAAAGGGGGTGGGGCAGGTGTGTTTACGTATGTGTGCAAGAGACCAGAGGATACTGGACTTTGTAAGCCAATGTAAAAATTCATACATACATAGATACCTATGACCACGAAATTGAAAGATGGGCTGTTTACTTCTTGTAGCTTATTTTTAATAAAGTATTTAAATTCAATTATCTATAGGATTATTTCATTTTCAAAAAACTACTGCTCTTATTCTAAACTCAAAGAATACAAGATTGGTAAAATATTAAAGTTACAATCTTTTCTTTATCTAAATATTATTATCACCAGTGATAAAACCTCCTTGTTCACTCGTTTTCATGAATTTGATTTGATTCTGAGAATGTCGAATTTGCATTACTTTACACTATATGTTTCCTCTTTGCCATCAAAGGGAAGGCTTGGATCATTTATTCTCTAAATTTGGATGTGGAAAAAAATTGGGAAGCAAATATTTTTAAAACTTCAGTGATACAAGTATATATCCATAATCAGGGATATTTTTTCCTTAGTTTGAAATGAAGCAGTGGAGTTCTAAGTGTATACATGACAATCTAAAAATTATTACTAGGAAAAATCCTACAATTTCTCTCTTCCACTGTGGGAATTGGCTAAAAGTAAATATTTGTTTATTCAATAATTTACTTAAAAGCCACTAAAAAAGGAATTTGAATTTTAGAGCAAGTTTTTGGTATATTAGGCAAACTTCCATTTGGTCACAAAGTTCTTTGTACCTACTTAATTTCTTTCCCAAAAAAGATGAGAAATGAGTTTTGATTTTGTGAGTTCTCCCATTTAGGGAAATATTAATGCAACCAAAATTAAAATGTTAAAGTTTTCACATTTCTATAACAGACCCTGGTGTATCAAGTTTTTGGTCATCCATAGAGCTTTGATTACTCTCTATTGTGGTCCAGGTGAGGATCACAGATGCCACTTTATCAATCACCCTGAAAGCAAAATCTTACATTTACACCTCAGAACACAGATCTTGACCATGCCGTCCATGGGGCACCTTAAAATAGTCGGGGGGAAATGTGGGAGGGTAAGGAGTGGGGCATGAGGGAATCCCCTACATTTTTTATGTAACATTTATGTAATCTAAGTATTTTTTTTTAATAAAAAAGTATATTAAAAAAAAAAACAGGGAAAATGGCCTTGTCATCACACAAAGATACTGAAGGTTTGTAGACTGATAAATTTGATTCTCCATGTTAAAAAGAAATAAAATGAAAAATAATCTCAATCACTATGAATCCCTTTAAAATGCAATGAGTGTCTCAATCAAATGAAAACCAGCTTGCAAAATTTAAAGTGCAATATAATTTGTTTCTGTTCAAAGTGGTGGATTTGACGACAGAATCTTGGGTTGTCCAGAAATGCAGATACTCTCAATGAAGAAAAGATTTACCTGGGGCATTTTTAAGAACAGTACTTCTCAAGCTTGAAGGTGCATATGAGACACTTGGAACTCTTGTTAAATTACAGATTCTGGTGGAATAGGTGTGGATTGGGACCTGAGATCTTGCATTTAAAAAGCTCCCAATAGATGCCGATAGTCATTCCTTCATGCATTCATTCATTCATTCATCTATCTATCCCATTGACTATCTTTATCTACTTATGTATCCATGTATGTATGCATTTATCTATCGAATCTATCATCATCTATCTGGTCCTGTATCCCACTTTAAACAGCAAGGCTTTATAAGCCCAAGAGAAACTCAGTGTGGAGGATGTTTGGAAACACTGGTCCACAATAAAAAGTAAGCATCCGCTTCCCCCATGGTGGATTTAGTCTTACTCAAGTGACTCACAGTACCTGCTCTTTAGGAACCATAAAACCAGGCAGATCCCAAGAAAAAAGCTAGAGATGGTCACCCATTAATCCTGCAGGCTCACAGTCTTATCACAAATGATCCTATCTATCAGCTCACTCTTTCTTCTTCATGTTCTCCTGGAATCTGACTTAGAAAGTGATTGCACAGTCGTGAATCATCAACTTACCTATGCACAAAAGCAGTAAAGCAACCATGGGGCCGATGCTTCTTCTTGGGTCTGGATGCAGAAAGACATCACCTCAGTTCAATACCAGATATCTTAGTTTACGCTTTTCCTCAATTGTAATGAACTACCTACTTACATGAAAAAAAAAATTCATAAAGCAAGCTTCTCCACTGGGTAATCAATCATACGATGGTAATAAAGTTTTCTCTATATAACATCAACTACACCAAAATTACATGCCAACATTTGGGTTTTAGAAAAGTGGAAACCTCTCTCAATTTGCCAGAACAAGATGGGCCTTTCTAGGAAATTGCCATAATCAAAACCTGAAAGTGGTAAAGAGGGCCCACCCTCCCTCAAAACTACCTGTTTTCTTCTCACAGAGTTTTACAAACCTTTCTTCTTTAATTTTCTTTGTATTGAATCCCTATCATGGGTATAAAAGCCAATTAATACACCATATCACCAAAGAGGTCTTCTCTATAAATTATCCCATTTGTTAGAATTCCCCCCATAATTTATTTGTCACCTTCCTATTTTGTCTTAATAATTCCTGTCTCATACACTGTCCCTCTGCAAATTTAAGCAATTTATGAGTCAAGGTTTGTAGTTTTGCAGCTCACAGGATCCTCAACAGTAGAACTGCATCATTTTGCTGATCAACATTCTCTTCCCCTACCATCTAATGGCTACAGACGGCCTGTCAGGGTGTCTATGTCTCTTGCTGACCTGGTTCAATAGAAGTCTGGCGGAATTCTCTGGGAAGGTAGTGGAGGGAGTAGAAAGGCTGATTAAGCTGTTGCTTACATTGATTTAGTAGCCAGCAGCTCGGATTGATGCTTTATCAACTCTTAAGTTGAAACCCTGGCTGGAAAATGAGTTATTCATCAAGAAGGATTAGAAAATGCAAAGGGTCCATAAATTTAACAGACTGATTCTTGTTATCTCCAGAGATTTTCCTGTCACTTAAAAATGATGTCTGGGGCACAATTTGCATCTAAAATGGCCTTGGAAAGAGGCGAAAGGCCTGCACTTCAAACTAATGAATCCTCAGGTTACAGAGAAATGTTCCCAGCCAAATAAAGCAAACCACATTCCACCATGTTCCAATCAGACCCAACCCTACTCAGTACCAACTTTGCTAGTGGATGTTATCTTCTCTCTTCCAAGAGAAATGCCATTTTTTTATACAATTCACATTCATATTTAAGTTTAAAAAGAGGTGTATATTAGAAACAAAAAATAGGGTGGTATATCAAAACATTTTGGGTTCCAATGCCACCGAGGCCACCAAAGCACAACCTAACTCGGTGATTATATTCAAGTCACATACTCCCTCTGGGCTTTCATTTCACCAATAATAAAATTAAGTCTTCAAGGCCCTTCCAGTTGTAACATACTATGGTTTTATAAGTGATTAATAGTTAGTAACTTTTCTAGAGAATTGGAATGTTCAATAGCCCTTCATGCAGGTAAGTTAATGGATATTCACTGTTTTTAATCTCTTAAAAGTGTGTTATTTAAAGTATTTTATGTCCTCTTTATTCCCACCACAGATTATTTGGAGGTTATCTCTAGTGTGACATTATAGTGTGTGGACCATCCAATTTGGGTGTGGGTGTGTATATATATGTATAGAGATAAAACATTTTCCAGATAAACCTTTCCAAGTTTTACTTCTAAAAGAGAAAGAAGTGTTCTATTCATTTGAAATTTTTTGTATACGATTGCAACATATTCATGCTTGAGTTTTTGTCCCAAGTTGTACAGGATAAATGAGTGCCTCTTTTTCTTGAGGATTCTGACTAGTGTTCATTTACAGATAAGAAATGTTGCTGCCTAGCTGAATTTTAAATATGTGAGTAGAAAAAATAATAAAAGACAATGCTGCATGTAGAAAAGCTTAGTATCATTGAAGATGACAAAAATAGGTTGCTTCTTCAAAATATTATTTTATGACATGATAATTTTATTGATTCTACTCATTTAATTTTCATTCTAATTCATTCATTTTTTAAGGGAAATCTATATAGATATTGTAGCAGTTGTCATTACTTATGAATTCCAAAATTTCAGAGGCTTCCCTTTTACTTGATTAAATAATGATTAAGGCTTTGATTGAGCCACGTCAGTAGGATGTTGAGTCCCTGCCCCCTTGGTGGGCGAGGACTCACAGAGAAACTGCAACGCAGAGAAGCAAAGTTGGAGTTTTTGAGGTGGAGCCCCTGGAAATAAGCACCCAGAGGAGCTTGGTCGTGAGGAAGGAGAGAAGGCCTGGAGAAAAGAGATGAGCCATTCGCCTGAAAGTTCACAGGTGGCTTTGTGGAGAGACCAAAGCAGCTGAGCCTGGAAAGAATCGAGCCCTGGGGAGAGAGACAAAGCCTAGAGAGCCTGATGGCCTACAGTTGATATTAGAAGAAGCTGGGACCATGGAGCCTTAAGAGGAAGAGGAAGGCTGAACATCGGCAGCCATCTTGCTCCAACATGTGCCAACAGACTTTGGTGAGGGAAGTAACTTATGCTTCATGGCCTGGTAACTATAAGTTTCTACCCCAAATAAATACCCTTTATAAAAGCCAACAGATTTCTGGTATTTTGCATCAGCACCCCTTTGGCTGACTAATACAGATATCAAATCTCATCCTACCAAAATCCAAAGGATTATGCAAATGTATATATAATGCAAGATTCTGTTGTGAGGTCATTTGTATGACAAGCTGTGTTATTAGGCATTTGCAAGTTGCAAGTAAGAGAAACACCCAGGATAGAAGATGAAAGGTTTTACAAGAGTGAAGAAGGAGCTAAGAAGCTAACTTTCCTGCAACTCTTCAGTTATTGCCTTAATACCCCCAACCCTGTATCCTACACATTATAAAGCCAAACTTCAATGCCTCACTGCCTCTTAAGTGTGAGCACCTATGAGACCCTAAATGAAAGTAATATATGATCATTTTGCATTGTTCCAAAGTCACAAATTTTGGCCTCTTTGCCTCACCTGATTCAAATTATCTGCCCTTATCAACTTTCTCTCCCACTAGAAGGTCTTATTTCATTTGTGACTGTTATACATTATAATCTTATTACTGAGTTCATGTCATCACTAATTTGGTTTTCAATGCGTGTGTGTATTTACCTGTAAAGTGCCTCACCATTAGTTACTAAAATTTAGTGAGAGTTTTGATATGTGGTGTAAGCAAACAATGTTGGATGAGTGTTGCTGTGTTCTGATGCTTTAAGTTCACAAATAGTCCAATTAATCCAAACGCATGTTAGAGATAGTTATTCTCTAGCAAGAAGGTTGTAGTAACTATTCTCGTAGAGAAGCAATGCTTTCCCCCATTTTTCTATTTTATGTATCATGTAATACTCTCTACTTGCTCCAAATAAAGGTCTGACAATGTCCAAGTCAATGAATTCAGCAAGTTTGTCATCCCAAAATACCCTTAAACATCATTAAATAATAGTATGATGAGTACAGACATATTTGAAAGCAATATAAAATAAAGCAAAATTTTAAATAAAAGTTTTTACTGATCAAGCCTGAGGTCCTTCATCTAGAGAGGAAATTCTCCTTTCAGACCCAAGGTAGGGGTGTAACTGCTATTATTATAGAGGTGAGACAAGATTAGGGGACCTGAAAGTTCTTTTGGACTGCTGCAACAAAATGCCTGAGACAATGTTTTCACTTTGACTGGAAGAAAGAATAATTCTAGTGATGAAAGTGCAGGTCAGATAAGAAGGTAAATTTAATAGCTCACAGTGATTTTCCACCTACCTTCCTGTTATTCCAATATGCTCTTTCAAGATACGACAAGCTTTAAGAGATAACTGTGGTTTGAGTATTGAAAATGCAAGATTCTGAAACTCTTCTGCTTATGCCACCGAGTTAAGGCTTTGGAAACAAATGCCTTCTTCCAGAGATGTCAATTGAAATGTAACTTTAGAATCTGTATTTTAAAATAGCAGATGCCCAAAACTCATCCCAGGTTTAGAATTCCTCACTCTCTAAATAAACTCAACACATTGAAATTGCACATCTCCCATGTTGCCTCCCTTCAATTAGTAAGAGATAGTAATGCCCTCTTCAATGGTTTCCCTATGTACAAAACTCTGTTTTATTGTTTATTTTCTCTACACTGTAAGTATTAATCATATGTCTGTGCTTTCAATTAGAATCAAAATTTATACAGCTAGGAATCTTTCAGTAAATATTCATTTGTTTATTCATTCACTAATGATTTTTAGGCATCCTGCATCTTAGGTCTGGGCAAATAAAGGTAATCAAATATTCTCAACAGAGTAGCCATACTACCTGTCACATTACAGCTAATTGATCAATAACTTCTTAAATGAATAAAGAAGGGAAATTGAGGGAATTTATAACGTGCTTTCAAGTGTCATGTGGACAGTTGTTTCCCAACCTATGCGGTAGGTCTCACTCACAACCCAGGGGCTGGGTTATGAGTGATAGTTATAAATATTTCTTGAATAATGCTGAATAAATGAAGAATAAAATAATAAGGGACATTCAAGTCATAAGCCATATTCTTCTTCTTAATAATTTTCCCCTCCTCCTTTTCCTTTCTCCTTCTCCTCATAGACGATACCATTTGCTTTGGCAGCATTTTCAATATCAGCCTCATATCATCAACAAACATTCCCAGAGGACTGCAATTAGGGTTTTTCCAATGAAATATATTGATGTCCTTTTCTACTCTGATATGAAAAAGAAGGGTCTGGTTACTGCTGCAAATTCCATTGGGTATGTGATTGCCAACACACAACCCTGAACGGTTTCTCTTTGACCATTTCTCTGTTCCAAAGCAGATCATTAAATTGCTCCCAGGCAGAAAGAACATGGACCAGAACAGCAGGGCACTTTTGTAATAAGACCTTGTAAATTGAAAGCCCTGGGTACCTTTCCCACTGTGAGAACCCGCTGAGACGGGTTCCTTTTAACATCGCATTAATAGGCCCTTCAAACTCAGTTAATTAAAGACAGTATATCTAGGCAGACTTTCATGGCTTAGAAGGATCACGTGCACGGCAATTCTTAAAAAACAGTTCTTATCTTTAAGGTATGCTGACTCTGTTGAAGCTTAAGTTGGTCATCATATATTTTGGTTAGTTGCCCAAATCTCCAAAACTCAGTTTCCAATGTATGTCATACATATGACCATGGGCCAGGAATGTGCTGTGTTAATTCAATCATGCACTTGAATTTATACACTTTTTTCTTTCTTAACAGTCAGATGTGAGGGCCATCTAGCTGTGATTAGTCAAGTCCATTTGTTAAATCCCTGCTGCTTAAAGGAAAGGCTTATAATTGCAAATATCATGGCCTTACAGTTACAAACTGGGGGCCTGCTGGGAAATGCAGACCTTAATGTTGAGGTGTCATTAAAACCTCCAAGTCAGTGGAGGTAGTTAATCACTCAATTAGACTCTCATTATCATCTGCCCCGCATCAAAAAAGGCTTCCTGTGGTCAAGGAGGGGTTATAACCAGTCACTTTGACAGGTGATCAGCTCCTCAGATACAATGGCTACAATAGGCCCTGGAGGAGTTATCAGCATGACATGGCCTGTATCTGAGCCAAAGCAGACTTTAGACAGCCCTAACTGAGGAGATCAAAGGCAGGGAAACAGCTGATCCCAGACTGGCTGGTGTCAGCCTGGTGTTTCCTCTGTCAAAGGCAGATGGAGAACCAACTTATTGATTGCTGGCCTCTGTGTTCTGCCTGAAAGAAAAGGCCTGGCCTGAGGGAAAATGCAGAGGAATGTCTGGCTTTGGAGGCCCTGGCAGCACAGATACTAGGAATTTGCTAGCCCTCACTGAAGAGAAGGTCTTCTTGAGGAAGTCTGGGGTAAATAGGACATTTTTCCACCACAGAGGACCATGCAAAGAAGATAAAAACAGTAGTCAGTGTGGTTTGAGATGTGGCCCTGATCCATTGTAAAATTCTTCAAATGCAGAGTTGTCCTTCTTGGGTTGAGGCAGTTCAGTTGGAAACTCAATAACTAACTGAGCATTTCATAGACCTGTTAACACACTAATTATAATGATTTATATTTAAGTGAGTGATTGGACATGTGACCAGCAATGTTCTCCAAAATATTTGAGGCACCTTCAAATAGGGGTGCGTGTATCATCCTAACATAGCATTCTAGCATTTTCCCTAAAGCGTCAAATACATTAAAGTTAATAATTTGATGCATGAAGAATGGAAAGTCTCCAGGAAAAAAGTAGAGATGGATTTCTGTATATTCAGAATATTGATCAAGTTGGTCTCTGTTCTGTATTAATTTTAGTAAATCCAGTAAAAATATCACCTACTGATACTGTCTTTAAAATATTTCTTTTAAAAAGGTCACAGTACTTATTCTCCCATTCACCAACGGTGAATGGTACCAAAGGTACCAAATAGCAAACCCCTAATGTAATTAAATCACATCATTTAGTCTTCTATGTATTTCATAATTCAACCTTTGTTGCAGGAGACTATGGAAACATTTTCTCTGCTTTCAAATGTGAATCCCTTTTTGAGGCATACAAGTCAGTATTGTGCAGAATGTCCCTCAATTGGTATTTGTCTGATTTTTTTTTTTTTTTTTTTTTTT
>JAQZBX010012417.1:0-15753 GCA_029593785.1 Cabassous unicinctus
AAAAAAAAAAAAAAAAAATTAATTGGGGAATTACAGGACAGACTATACAAAACAAAGTTTATTCTGTAATATCCTCTCTGTCCCTATCATTTTTAATTTCCAGGCCTAGTAGACAGAATTTTAAGCTAAACTCACATTTCCCCTATCATTCCACACCCAGTCCAGCCCCATAGTTTCCTAGACTGGTTTTAATGAGTCACTTGAATTCAATGTCAGGAGAAGACCCTGGGGGTAGGATAGTAGTAAGATTGTGGAGGACACACAACCTTTCTGTGGCAGAAACTTTTAATTTTTAGTTTTTTTTTTTTTCTTTTAAATAGTCTCTTTAGTCAGATTTTATATGACCTTTCTATCCTGTTTGGCTTTTCTAATTTGGGCTCCAGGAATATTCATTTACATATATAAGCACTTATTTAATTTTTAACATTTGAATTAAACTCTTTTAAGAATTTTCGTTTGTTAATTTGATATGATACTACCATCCGGAGGCATGAAAATACACATGGAAAAAACAGACAAACACAAATAGAGTTTGATACACTAATATGACTCATAATTCTTACTCCTTTGGTATGGCTATTTCCAAGCTCTCCATCATTTAAACATCTCCATCATTTCACATCTCTGGTTTTTACTGCTTTTAAGATCTCTGGGATCAGTGTTGCCTGTAATATGCAAACTCGTTCTTGGAAACACTTTTATTAGTAACCAACAACCAATTAGGTATAGTTAAGCAGTATAAATACAATTAAACACTAATTTAGCAGTTTAGACAGACAGACATTTAACACTTATGTATTCTGGATTACTCTTCAGAAGAACACTTAACAGACAGACTTAAGGTTTAGAGTATATTCAGTGGAAGAATAATCAGGAGTAAACTATTGATTCAAAACTGAGAAAGTTGTTCCTATATCCACCAGAAAATTTACTGATTCCTCACCCACTTGGAAAGAGACCCAAGGTTTCTACTAGGTGATTAGGATCCTTTCCCGACTGGTAGAAAGTGCCCTAGTCACTCTAGATCACTATCTTCGTCCTCATAAGTTGTGGGTATTGGGCTGCAGGGTTAGGAGTCCTTGGTATTCCTTTCTTTGTGAGACTAGGACATTCCCACTTCCAATGCACATACTCCTTGCTATAAGCACACTGCTGGGGGCCCAGAGGCTTCCTAGGGGCCTGGAGGGCTTACCTTTAGTTGGTTTCATCTGTTGCTGAGGGTTTTGCTCAGTACTGCTCCTAAAAGATTAGCATTTAATTTAGCTTTATATGTGATTGTTTTGTTCTGTTGGTTTTCTTGAGCTGCTTCTCAGTTATAGAACACCTTGAAAGCAATCTCTACCAGGGCTGAAGTTGGTAGTCCTAGCCTCCTTTTTGCAATTTGTGACCAATATCAGGAGCATTCTGACAAATAAAAGATGGATTAACATTTCACCTGTTAACAAGATCTTCCGGGTCTAAGTCAGTAAAATGACGATATGCCTCGAATTATCTCTCTAGGAAAATGGATCCATTTTCACCTGCCTTTTGGACAATTTCCTGAATTTTGCTTGAATTGTTTTGCTTGGGGACCCCATTTCTAAGCCCAACAATTACACACACTTTGTAATGATACAGTTTTTTTGGTCCCCCTGTTCGTTTGGGTTCCAATTAGGATCAGCTATTGGAATTGCCTGATTTCCGGGAACATGAACGGGATTGCTTGGGTTGCTATTGGCCAGAAAATCAGCATGATCGTGAGCCTTTTCTAGTACAATTCATTTTTCCTCTGAAGTTAAAAGAATATTCAATAAAGATTGAGTAGCTACCCAATTTTGATTATAAGTTGCAAATATAGACTCAAAAATATTCTCCATCTTTCTGGGGTTCTCTCTGTAACCAAGGATTTAATATTTCCAACTATAGAGATCCGATGTTGACAATGGAGTATGTATATAAAATAGCCTCTAGGTTGTCCTTGGTCATCTATTACTGCAGGTGCTTGCCTGAGAGGGAATTGGCCCTGGCTTTGCCCTCCTAAAGTAGAGGCACCCTGTCTAAAAACTAGACCACTCCAGGTGTGGGGTGAGGAGGCCATTCCTAGGAGATCTAATGGCAATTTAGGTCTGTTTTCAACTCCCTGATATGGACGTGGGGGAGGTATAGGGGCAGTGGCATTCTCAATTCTCAAGGTACTTGAGACAATAGTAGTATCTAAGAGCTCATCAGACAAGTTAGAGTCTGGGAGGATTTTTTTTTGGTTTCTATCCCCCTCATCTTTACAATTATTTTAACTCTGGCTTTTGTAGAGATGGTTGATTAATTCCTTAGCTGGCTGGGGTGACAAGTCTTCATTTTCTCTAATTTTAGTGTGCCAGGGACCCATTGCCTGAGTAATTGGCAGTACACTGTGTCTAAAACATTCTTTCTGAAGTTTCTCAATTTGGACTAATGCCATAAAGCATTGGATATAAGGAATTTTATTCCATTTATTTAAACTTCTATAGAATTGGTCTAGCTGTAGAATAATATACTCTAAAGATCCTTGTGCTGGCCATTTCTGCTCACCTTCCAATGTATATTGAGGCCAGATTTCCTTACAAAGGTAGATCATTCTCTTTTTAGTAATAGGTCCATACCCAAATCGTTCCCAATGTTTAATGATGCAACCCAGTGGGTTGCTTTTTCCCTTCACTTCCAAACTTTGGTTATTTCCCATTCTAGTTAAAAAGTACAGAAACCAAGACCTAGGCCACCAAGATCAGCAACACTTCCTTATGCCGGGGCTGCTCCCTTCCCTATTCCAAAACCAAACTACAAAAAATAAGTGTGGCAATTACCACTTAGAGCTTTGGCAAGAAATAATGTGCTACTGAGCATACAGAAAATAACACACACACACACACACACACACACACACACAATATACAGAACAGAATCTGTTTTCCGTCCCTAGCCTGAGGCCTTTAGAGATCCTGGAAGGCTGAGGCAAGAGATTCCCATCCAACTCTCAGAGTGAAACACAGAGCCAGGCTTCATAAATGTCTTACCTAGGGGGTCCAGGAGTCCATGAAGCAGCATCGTTCTCACAGGGGCACCTTGTTGGGTGCCAAATTGAAGAGGGGCCGGGGTGGTGCTCGGCTGGGTTTGTTCACTTGGTGTGGCAGAATAGACACACTGAACTAGGTGAGGAAGGAAAAGAGGGTTTATTTGCCAGCAGGAGACCAGAGATGTACAATCTCAAATCAGCCTCCTCCAACTGCAGAAATTCTAATATTTTATATCATTGGGATGCTAATGAATAATTGGGGTGGAGCTGAACACAGGTTCCTTCATTAATAAGCATTAAGGGGTTAAACATGGTGGGGTGGGTACCAAACCAGGGTGAGTTACAATCATTATCAGAGATCAAGGTTCTGGGATAGGAAAGTAGAGTAGTGGTCAGTTTTTCCATGTGGATATCAAACAGAAGGGTGGAAGTGGTTAACCATAAACAAATACAAGTTAAGTCTAGAATTACCATCACAATAATAAGTATACACAAGGGAGAGGTTGTTTTGTGTAACCATAAACAGGGGTGAGACCTGTTTAGAATGACCATATCATAATAACAGATTTAGGCTAAATCTAGGCTGAATTGCTAAATTCAGCAATTTCAGATATTAACATTCTGCTATGTTTTATAATATGAAGACATCTGTATAATTCTTAACCCTTTGTTACAACACTGTTACAAAGGTTCAGTACAATGTCTCAATATAAGCTATACTTGGTTTTTCTAGTACTACAGCCTCAGTTTCTTCAACTGAAAGGTTGGGATAATTAAAAAAAATACCTCTCAAGATCGTTGTGAGGATTCAATAATACTATGTATGTCATTTAGCATAGGACATTGAATATCACTGGGGCTCCAGTAGGAATTTGTAAGGCAAAACTAGAGATCAGAGGGGAGTGGATGTAGCTCAGTGTTGAGCACCTGCTTCCCACATATGAGGTCCCAGGTTCAATCCCTGGTACCTCTGGAAAAAAAAAAAAGTAGAGATCAGAGAATCCTCTTGTATCAGTTAGGATTAGTTTAAACAAGAAAGGTTAAAATAACTTTTATTTGACCTAAAAGTCCAATAGGCAGTCTATGGCTGATACAGCAGCTCCTTGGTGTTCTGGGATCTAGTCTCCTTCTAGCGTTTAGTTCTATATTTCATTAATAGGGTATGACTCTTAGTTTCTAGAACCAAGATAGTTGCTGTAGTTCACGGCATCCCATGCACATTCTAAGCAGCAAGATAGAGGTAGAAGAAAGAGGAGGACGAGAAAGGGGAATGTGGGAGGGAAAACAGGAGGATCAAAAAGGGAGGGGAATATGGAAGAGGAAAGAGGAGGAGGGGGGAGGGAAGGGGATAGAGGAGGAGGGAAGGGGAAGGGAGCCGGAGGAAGAGGAGGAGAAAAGAAGAAGGCAGCAAAGGGTATATGCTAACTGTGCTTTGAGAATTTTCCTAGAATCTGCCACTCAAAACTTCTGCTTACATTTCATTGACCAGGGCATCATCACATCGGCATACATAACTGCAAGAAAGGCTGGGAAATCTGGCAGGCAAGTTCCCAGCTAAAAATCATAAGTTTTATCATGAGGTAGAAGGTGGTACTGCATATTAGGGTAGGCTATATCTCCACTCTCCCCTCACTTATACTACTGTAACACCACCACAACCACCTACTATAAAACAAAAAAATCCACCTGGCCTGCTCCTCTTTTCTCCCATTTTAGTGACTGAAATTGTTATCTACTTTATCACAGTAAGAAACTTCATCTACCAAATCAGTTGATCACCATATCCAGTCAATTCCAACTCCTAAATATCTCTCAAACAATTCATCCTTCCCATCCAATCCCTACTGCCTCTGCCTTACTTCTGACTTTTGAGATGTTCACTAGTATTATGTACTGCCCAGGTATTCTAAATAGACTCTTTCTCAAATCATGTCATACCGTGATCTTTCTTGTCAACCAAGAAATAACAAACTAAGCTGCAAGGCAACAAAGGCAATACTTGGTCTTAGAATTGCAGGAGCACAGATTCAGGTAGGAACCCAAATTGTGTCCCTCTTGTCATTTCCAGGCAAGGGTTTTTAAAGAAAAAGAAAAAGATAAGTTGTTTGTGATTGGTGGGTATTTGGGATTCTCCAAATGTCCTTCAGATTAATAGTTTACTGAGTTCTTTATCTTGTGGTTTGTTTATAGTGTCCAGATGTCCTTAGGATTTTGAGGAACATTATTGCTTGAGGCTTTTCATGCTTTGGCAGTTTGTGATATCTGGTTGATATTTGCTGAAGACTTCCTGACTCCATTTAAAATTTCTTAGCCATAGTAACTATTTCTTCTTACACTCTTTTACTCAGCTTATAGGGTGATCTTTCTAAATGCAAATTTCTGTTATCCTTTACTTTATAATTATTCAATGGTTTTATGTTATTTATAGAATTAAAGACTGAAATCATAAAATAAAATCAAATATAAATTAATTCTTCTTGATGCACACCCTACTTAACTTTCCAGCCTCTTTTTCTCTTGTACCCACCTGAAATAGGCAGAATGGCCCCCAAAAGATGTCCATGTCCTAAGTCCCAGAACTTGTGAATATGTCATGTTATATAGAAAGAAAGAATTAAAGTTGCAGATGGGGGAAGCAGATGTGGCTCAACCAGTTGGGTGCCCACCTAACACATGGGAGGTCCTTGGTTCAGGTCCCCGTGCCTCCTAAAAGAAGACGAGCAGATGCCTCCCGCCTGAACAAGCTAGATGCCACAAGCCAGCAGCCGCTGCAGCTCGCGGGGAGTGGATGTGGCTCAGGCCATTGGGCACTCGCATCTCATTTGGGAGGTCTGGGGTTTGGTTCCTGGTGCTTCCTGGAGAAGGTGAGCAAACAATGAGCAGACAGATGAGAGAACCATTGGTGGGGAGTGGGGATAAATAAAGTAAATAAATAAATCTTAAAAAAAATTGCAGATGGAATTAAGGTTGCTAATCAGCTGACCTTAAAAAAAGATTATCCTGGATTATTTGGGAAATGAAAGAGTCAGTGTCAGAGTGACCAATAAAAAAAAAAAAAAAATAGAGTGACCAATATCAGAAAGACTCAACTGTCCATTGCTGGCTTTGAGATGGAAGGGTCCATAAGCCAAGGAATGTGAGCAGCCTATAGAATTTGAAAAGAGGAAGAAAATAGATTCTCACTAGACCCTCCAGAAAGGAATACAGCTCTGCCAACACCTTGAGTTTAGTCCAGTGAGATCCATGTCTGACTTCTGACCTACAGAACTGTAAGATAATAATTTGTGTTTTCTGAGCCACTAAGTTTGTGGTAATTTATTACAGCAGCAATAGTAAACTAATAGACCACCTTACCCTTGATAGTTTACTTGTACAACTCCAAGCCCAGCATGTGCACACTGTTTCGTTTGCCGGGAGTAACATTACCTTCTTGTAGGCCTAACTTCTACTCCTAAAGTCAGAACCTATTAGAAGAATTTATTGAACTCTGGAATTTTGCCCATTTTTAGCCCAGCACACTATATTTGCAACCTCTGTCATACCACTTGTCATATGTACTATAAATGTTGAATTTCCCTCCCTTCAAAGACTGTTGAGCTCCTGGAGGCCAGGAACTTTTCCTAGCATGTAGCTCATGGATAAATGAAATGAATAATTGAAAATAGAGTAGAATAAACGCTTTTAATTTACAACACTCATTCTGTGAGTCTATGCATGTATATGTACTTGTGTGTGTTTTAGGGCAGAGATATTCTATGAACTATCAGTTTGTTTAGTCCTCTAATTCTGATAATCTACTCCAACCTCTCAACCATCTGCCTGGTAATTCAATTTCTGTCATTATTGGAATTTTTATAAGAATTCCATGTTTACTTGGGGCCAGGAACATGGATCTGGTCCCAAGACTAAGGTGATGAACCTTGATAATTAGCGTCCGGCCTCCACTGTCATCTATGGTTTGGTGTTGGGGGTGTGGGGGTGTGGAGCTGTATACTGGCTGGGCCACAGTTTCAACCAGTGGAGAAAAACTCAGAAGGTTCTGGTCACTTCTAGACTTGGGAAGCTATCTTCTTTCAAACCAAGCCACTCCCTGCCCCCTACCCGACCTGACATCCTCTCCCATCTGGAGAACACCACTATAATTTCCTTCTGAAAGACTAGATTTTGTATCTGAGGCAAGGGTATACACACACAGGCAGCGGAACAAGACACAATTAATATCTCCACAAATTATATAGGTCTGTGTATTCTCTTGCCTTAGTAGAGTCCCTTTTAAAGACGATCCTCATCCTGACTTTTATTTTTTTCCTCAAAGCATTTTATTGAGGGTATTAATCTCAGATGGCCCAAGAAGAGAAAGGAAAAGAGACAAGTGTCTGAGTGACAGAAGGTGGAAGGAGTCCCAATAATGACATGTTGAAATTTTTGCCATTTTTCAAGTGTGGGGCTGAAAGTCAGACTTAAGTTGATTTGGTAAAATAAGTAATGTGACCTTTCACACATCATCATTATGGTATAAAATTCATACCCAAACAGAAGGCATTACTTTCCCTCTACAATATCAATTTAAGTGTTTCATAATATTCTTAGCTAGAATTTTTTTAATTTAATTAGTTCTCTATTTACTTAGTTTCCTATTTTGAGTCAATCAGGTTTCTTTCTTTTTTTTTTTTCTAGTATAAATAATATTGAAATCAACACCCCTATAGTGAAATCCTTGCATAGACCCTGAATTATTTCCTTAGGATAAAGTCCTAGAAGTGTAATTGCTGGCTCAGAAGAATGGGTCAAATTAAAAAAAAAAAAATCAATTTTATTGATATATATTAATAAAGCATACAATCCATCCAAAGCATAAAATCAATGGTATTTGGTATAATCACATAGTTGTGCATTCATTACTTCAATCATTAGAGCATTTTCAATATTTCAATTAATATAATAAAAACCAAAACCAAAGAAATTTGTCACCTCTCAATCTCTCTATGCTTCCCCTGCTGTACATAGCTGCTATTTCTGGCTATTCTTGCACATTTATTATTTTTTGTAAAGCAGTTATATTGAGACATATTCACATACCATATAATCTATCCAAATGTATAATCAATGGCATTTAGTATAATCACAATGTTGTGCATTCAACACCACAAAAAATTTTAAAACAATTTCATTACTCCAAAAAGAAAAACTCCACATCCCTTAGCAGTCATCTCTCAATGTCATCTATTTTTCCCCAGCCCTACATAACCACTAATCTAAAAATGGGTCAAATTTTAAGGCTTTTGGTATGAGTTGCTAAAGAGTCCACTAGAAAGACTGTACCTTACCACAGGGCAGAAAGTGCCATTTTGAAAGGTTCTCCTTAAGTAAATAACAATGGATCCCTAACTACAACAACAAACTCTTGGATGTAATAAAAAGTTGACTTAAAAAAAATTAGAGTTGTTGCTTTCTAGAAATATAGTTTTGCCCTTTCTTCCTCAATTCCTTCTTTCTTCCTCCCTTTCTCCCAATCCTTCCAAAACAGAAAACCCAACATTTTCTTGGATTTTCTAGTTCTATAATGCTGCAATTTTAGGCTCCCAGGTTTCAAACACTGGAAACCTTTTATTTTCCTCTTTCTTTATCATCAGTTAGCAAATCCTGACATCTTTTTTTTTTTTTTTTGGTACAAGAATGTAATAGCTTCTTACTGAACTTCCATCTTTTAGTTTTCTCAATGGCACTTATCACTATCTAACATACTACATACCACTCTTAATTATAATCTTTTTCTCTCCAATGGAATGTAAGTTCCATGAGGAAAGATATTTCCCTATTGTTTACAACCATATCCCCAGCACTTAGCACATTTAAGACCTCAGTATTTGTGGAATAAACGGAGCCTGGCATTGTTCCACGTTTCCATGCAGAATCTTAATTTGTACCACACTAGGGAAGTGGTTTTTTTTTAAAATTATTGTTCCCATTTTCATATGATAAATCTGAGGCTCAAAAAGGTTAAGTAATTTTCCCAAAGTCACACAACTTCATGGTCGCATGCTAAGAAGGTGGTATAGCCAGATTCTAGTTTGCCTCCAACCTTTGTTTACCTATATGCCTTTGGAATAATATTCAAATTTCCAATCTAAAGTTCAAGACATTCCATAATATTAAGGCTTTTAACCTACGTTACCTCTTATTTTCTATCAAAAACCTCCTGCTTCAAACTAGTTCAGTTAGTGCCTCTTGAAGACATATGTTTCCTCCAGATTTTGCTCCCTATAAAAATCTTCCTCTTTCACAAAAACATGCCTGAACAGTCCCAGAATACAATGAGGAATTCCTCAACTTCAGTATTTACCACATGGTAATACTTTTGGGGGCTCTTGGTCATGTAATATTTCATATTAACCATGTTCTACACCATGTACTTGCTTGACACAGAGTCTCAATAAATGGAAGCCGTTATATAAATTTTTTGTATTCTCACCTGAGCAAGTGTCTTTAAGGCAGTTATTTATCAGGGCTGCGTGATATTTCCATACAATGTATATCTAACTCCCTTGGCTCCCCATCTATGAAACGCTTTTAAAATGCTAACATTTGGGAAGAAAGCAGCTCCTGGATAACGCAAATTAAGCATAAAGTGGTGTGTTCGCTGAAGTAAAACGGAAAATGTCTGCCGTCGGAGTGTACGAAGCGAAGGTGAAAAAGGCCATGTGCGAGGGAAGGCATCATGGATGGCGGAAGGGGGGCGGGGGTCTCGCTCCTCGCCTGGGTCAGAAAGTCTGAAGCGCTTTGGAGCAGTTGTCTTTCACATTATCTTGCGTCGCTTTTGCGCAGGACCACGTGTCTATGTTTTAGTTTAACCGCGTGCCGGGCCCACATAAACGGTTTAATAACCGCCTTCCTCGACAAGGCCTCTACCCTCCATCTTTGTGCGGACAAGAGGAGGGGCGGGGGCTCCAGGTGTAGCGGTCCCGCGGAAAGGCGGCGGGTAGAGACAGGCCCCCAACCCAACAGTCAAGTTTTTAAAAAGCCCGCGCGTGGCGCCCCAGGCCGCATCCGTTGGGAACTGCCCGCAACACGCCCCCCGCTCCCTCCCCCGCCAAGGCCCGGGCGGGAGGGGGCGTAGGGGTTGCCAGTATGATCTGCACAGAGCCGGCGTCGAGACTAGCGCGCACGGGGGAGCGCGCCCGTCCGGCGGCTCTCGATAACGGAAGTGGGTGCGAGGGGATTGCGGTGATTGGCTGAGCCGCCATGTCTCTCAAGGGGCTGGCGCGAACGGCACTGCGGCGTTGGGCGAGGGTATAAGGAACGGGGAGGGGAAGCAACACAGAGAACAGCCGCAGGGCGGGGAGGAAATGAATCGCGGAGGCGCGCGGAGAACAGGGAGGGTCCCTTGTCAGGACACACTCGGGCGTCTGGGAGTAAAAGCAGGGCGGTAGAGGCGGTGGCAGGAGTAGCGCTGGCGGAGGACTTGAATAGACCGCGGAGGGCGGGGAGTCCATGGTCGAGAGCGGCGCTGCGGCGTGGGAGGCGGGACTAAGGAGAGCGAGGCGGGAATTGGCCGGCAGCCCTAGGTTGCCGTACGTCGGCGGTGACGCACGCCTCGGGAAGGGTGCGCGCGCGTTCAGCGGCCTCTTTGTGTGGTGCCCAGATAGGGGAGCGGAGGTGGTGGCGGCGGCCCTGGTTGTCTTCCAGTCTCCTCGGCTCGCCCTCTAGCCGACACCTTTCCCCTTCCCTTCCCTTTCCTTTTTTCCTCCCCTTCCCTTCCCTTCTTCCCTTCCCCGTCGGTGGCCGGCGGTGGCGGCTCCAGCAACGGCTGGGCCCAAGCTGTGAAGAGGCCTTAACCAACGATAACCGCGACGGCGAAACCTCGGAGCTCACAGGGCGGGGGGAAGGCCCGGGCGGTGGAGATGGAGAATTCCCAGCTGTGTAAGCTGTTCATCGGCGGCCTCAATGTGCAGACGAGTGAGTCGGGCCTGCGCGGCCACTTTGAGGCCTTCGGGACTCTTACAGACTGCGTGGTGGTGGTGAACCCCCAAACCAAGCGCTCCCGTTGCTTCGGTTTCGTGACCTACTCCAATGTGGAGGAGGCCGACGCCGCCATGGCCGCCTCGCCCCACGCCGTGGACGGCAACACGGTAGAGCTGAAGCGGGCGGTGTCCCGGGAGGATTCGGCGCGGCCCGGCGCCCACGCCAAGGTTAAGAAGCTCTTTGTCGGGGGCCTTAAGGGAGACGTGGCCGAGGGCGACCTGATCGAGCACTTCTCACAGTTTGGCACCGTGGAAAAGGCCGAGATCATTGCCGACAAGCAATCCGGCAAGAAACGTGGCTTCGGCTTCGTGTATTTTCAGAATCACGACGCGGCCGATAAGGCCGCGGTGGTTAAGTTCCATCCGATTCAGGGCCATCGCGTGGAGGTGAAGAAGGCGGTCCCCAAGGAGGATATCCACTCCGGTGGGGGTGGAGGCGGCTCCCGGTCCTCCCGGGGCGGCCGAGGCGGCCGAGGTCGCGGCGGTGGTCGAGATCAGAATGGCCTGTCCAAGGGCGGCGGCGGCGGCGGCGGTTACAACAGCTACGGTGGCTACGGCGGCGGCGGCGGTGGTGGCGGCGGTGGCTACAACGCCTATGGAGGCGGCGGCGGCGGCGGTTCGTCCTACGGTGGAAGCGACTACGGTAACGGTTTCGGCGGCTTCGGCAGCTACAGCCAGCACCAGTCCTCTTACGGGCCCATGAAGAGCGGCGGCGGCGGCGGCGGGGGAGGAGGCAGCAGCTGGGGCGGTCGCAGTAACAGTGGACCTTACAGAGGCGGCTATGGCGGTGGGGGTGGCTATGGAGGCAGCTCCTTCTAAAGAAAAAAAAAAAAAAAAGTTAAAAATGCCTGGGAGTGGCTATAGGGGTAGCTCTTTTCAACAACCCAACTAGGGTCAACTCCTAAGCCCCTTCCTTCTCCCATCGCCTTCCCCATTTTGCCCTTTGGGGAGCTGCCACTTAGGCTGCCTCTCCTTGGGGGTGTTGCCCTATTTGTCTGCCACTTCTCTTGTCTCTCCCTCTGAAGATGGACTCGGCCCCACATACACATTTTTGTGTTACAGTCATTGATGGACTCTATTTTTTTATTATTACTTGGACCTTGGTCGTTTTTATACTAGCAAAATGTCTTGTTTTAATTTGTGTTTTTTTGGGGGGGAGGGAGTGAACTTGCTGATTCTGTAGCAAAATCTGGGAGGGGTTTGGGGTGGGGGGTAGTTTACTTTGTTGTAAGGACTTGATACCTGGCTACAGCGTTTTCTATGAAATCTACTTGGATCCCATGCCTGAAATTTGGAAGCATATGTACAAAAATCATTTTTACGTTTTATTTTTAATAAATCATTGTGTTTGACCGTACATGTCTAACATTTTTTTTTTCTAGGATCCATTCCGTACCGTTTTTAAGGGTTATTAGTTGAAAATTTTTCTTGTTAATTCTTAATTCTTGATGTGTATTTAGAGAAACTTTAAGAGGTCCTGTGGTATTTTTTTCTGTTGTCCTGCTAGTGACGTGTTGAATTTTATCCCTTACAGGCAAAACGTTTAAAGTGGTGGATGTGGCTTTTAAAAATCCTAACTTTTCAGTTTCTGTGCATCCATCTCTTGTACTAAGCGATTTGCTTATCATCTTGACATGTTGGTCACTTCTTTCTATGAGAATTTACTTCAAAGTATGTACTGTGTAGTTCTAAAGAAATAGTTTGTGTTAAGCATGTGTTTTCATTCATATAAACTGTTTAAAATTTTTCAGATGGCCTAGTTTCAGCCCTTTTATTGGTTTGTCTGTAATGAATGGTTACAAATAAGGGTTACATTTTACCCTCAAACTAAATGCTTTTTTGTATTTTCAGAGCAGGTTTAAACGTTTTTTTTCCTATACTTGAACTGTTGCCCTTATGGAAATCCCCCACTACTACCCCCCAAACCTTTGTAGCACCATCTACTGGCAGAATGGCAGTATGTCTACAAAGCAATTTGTTAAAAAAAAAAAAACAAAAAAAAAAACTTGTTTAGGACAATTGCATTAGATTTGGATGTTTTACCATTAAAATCTGTGCAGACTTGGAAGTTACACATTTACTTGTAACTGAACTGGGCTTCACAGGAATGTAGTTAACAGCCCATATCACAATTGTCCTTTCTACATGAGAGTTGGAAGTGTAAACTGCTATGCATAGCCTGGGCAGTAGTTCCAAATTGCTATGACAACTAATGAACCAGCTACGTGTTGGTATCTTAGGTGCAAGTTGTAAAGCAAAATATCTGTATTCTGCTTGGTTAACATGTATATTTGTAGCCCTTTCATGCAATAGAATTCAAGTTGTTGTTTATAAAAAACGAAACAAAACGATAATAGGAGAAAATTGCCTTCCTGGATAGAAATATAGAATAGCAACGTTTATGGATATTGCAAATAAAGAATTCAATTCTTTACATGATTGAGTGAGAGTATGTATAACCTTTTGGGTGGGTTCAAAGTACCTATTAATCTAGTTAACTTGATTTAATTTTACACTAAAATATTTGACAGATCTTGCCCTTGGAAGCCCAAAGCTGTACCAAGAAGCCTTCTGAAATGGAGATTATTGGCCTTAACAGAGTGTCTTAATACTGACTCTTTGCTTTTAGTTCTTGTCAATGTGTTCTTCAGGTCTTAATTTTTGCCAATTCCCCCCCTACCCCCCACCATTCACCATTTAAAGAGGTATGTAAAAAGGTCAAGGTTGCTGGGTTAGGTTATGGCTGCTTAGTAAGTAATTCACTTTGATAAATGATAGCTGATGCTTGGTACATATACATAAGTGTACCTCTGATAGATGAGATAGATGTTTTTGTACATTGAATAAAGTAATAAACACATAGTCAAATCTTGCTCCCTAATGGATTTACAGTTTAATTAAATTTGTTTTTCACTTTTTAGTGGCATACATACTGTACATGGGTTTCTTCACACTTGGCAATTTCACCCTTTTAGGAGTCCCTAGGATACAGAAAATTATTTGCTTCAAATTTTCATTATAATTGTTAACTATAACTCTGCCTGCCTTTTACCTAGTTTTGGTGGAAGGATTGATTTCTGCTGGGTCAAATAGTCCACCTGTTGGGGGGTTTTAAAAGTTTGATACGATTATAGTCATTTATATTCCAAGCATAGTGAATTAAGTTATTTGGCAAATGAATTATGTAAAAGGATTTTCTATTAGCTAAGAAAGCAGCCTAGTGTTCATTTATGGCATATCAACTCTTGATTGTCATGTACCTACCCTTATAAATTTGTATAATCTGGACTTGAATTTAGTGAAGGGGAAAAGCTTAGTGGTTAGTCTTTCCTGGGTTCCTCTTGTCAGTTTTTATGCAAACATTTTTGGCATGTGGGACTTCTGTTTTTAAAGGCAACCTTGTTTTGAGCCCTTTCACCTATGAGAACTATCCAAATGTTATTGCTTCAAATTTAAAGAATTCTTGGGAAAAGGTGGTATAGAACCTAATCAGTATTGCATACAAATTTTGAGCCATGGACTTTGAAACTTAAATCTAAAAAAAGACGGCAAAGTAAAAATGAACATAATTTTCTTTAATTGTGAATATCCTTTGCATTTGCAATATTTTAGAGTTTCTTCAATGATACTTAGCTGGAAGTGGTTTGGAAGGTGTTTAAAGATGGTAGTAGTTAAATATCTTAAAAATCTTGTAAATGGTTAAAGTTGATAGTGGTCGCTCATCAGAATCATACAGAATGAATATACTGATTGTTTCCTCTTGTAACTTAGTGATAGGAACATACATTTTAAATGAAATCTTTGTTTTAAAAAAGGCTAAAGGATTGTGGATACTTGAGCATTTGGCATTTATGATTAATTTCCTCAAGACCTGAAATATCAGTGCCAGTTACTAGATTTGTAGGTGAACTTACCTTTTTAAGTATACTTAAGTTTCTCAAATTTAAGAATTTGCATTTTAGGTTAAAATTTTTATTCCTGTGTCTTTTCTAATTGAAAATGGGTGTTTGGATGTTGGATTTATTTGCTTAAAATTGCACCTAAATAATACGGGTTTTACCCAAAAAGACATTTGCACTTAGGGTAAGTCTCTTCCCTTTTAACCAACTTAGGAGTCATTGTAAGTTGTTGGTCATTGGGATATCCTTCTCTTTAGCCCTGTTTTGGCCTTCCGAAACGGGACAACAAATCCTGCCTTCTAAATCTGGGTTGGATAATACCTTTTTCTTAGTGTCTTATTGCAATTTACATTGACATGCCTTCTTTTGTGCTTTCTATTAAAAGTGAAAACATTAAAATTTTCTGTTCAGACTTTGAAAGAAAGAAAACCTAAGAAACATAACTTCTATGTAAGTTACTTCAAAGTTTTTTTGTTTGTTTTTACCGGGAGGTCCCAGGGATCGAACCCAAGTCCCTTCATATGGGAGACGGACGTCCAACCACTTGAGCCACATCCACCTCCCGATAAGTTACTTTAAAAATGATAATATTGTGGGAGCTGATATGGCTCAGTGGTTGAGCACTGGCTTCCCCCATACGAGGTCCCAGGTTCAATCCCTGGCCCTGGTACCTTAAAAAAAGAAAAAACATTATATAACATTTGAACTGTATGGAAATCAGAAAATGCCAATGTTACCAGGAAGTAGAAAATACGGAAATCTTTTTAACTGAATTTTCCTGGGGCTAGTGTATTTTTTAAAAATC
>JAQZBX010012417.1:15853-41353 GCA_029593785.1 Cabassous unicinctus
GCACAGGGAACCAAACCCAGGACCTCCCATCCATTCACATACATTCATTCATTTTTAAAAATAGAATTAATAGTTCTGCAGTTTTTATCTTGAACATTCTTGCATTATTAATACAAGTAGACCTGCCTCATTCTTTTAAAGACTTGCATAATATTCCATGGTATGACTGTATCATAACTTAAAACATTCCTCCGTTGATGGACATGAAGTTTCTCCCATTTTTTGCTGTTACAAATAATGCAGTGATTATTATCCTTGCACATACATTCTTGCTCATCAAATACTTTTTAGTTAATGGGATGGCTACCTCAGAGTTAAATGTGTTCTTTGATAAGAATGCAGCAGTTCCCTGGTATCAAGTGTTTTTTTTTAATTCTCAGTATACTTGCAGACAAAAGTCCATACTCTTTCAAGCCTTAGGATAAATTCAATTAAAACATTTTACTGAAAATTTTCTAAGTTAGATTATAAAGCATGGTAAAACAGTATATTGGCTTATGAATTAGATATTGCTGTCTTCTGCACCAGTAGTTTTTACTATAGGAATGGGTGTATTGACCAGTTTTCCATATGGTCATCACATTTGTTAAGGATTTTCAACACTGTCTGAAGAAATAGTAAGAAAGCTACCATTTATTGAGTGTTTACTATGTGTTGCACAGAGTTGAGCACTTCATATGCATCATTTCATTTATTTTAGTCCCCAGAATAATTCAATAATGAGATCCTATTATATCTTGCATATTAGTTACAGGTTTACCTAAGTTAAGTAAGGTAAGCCCAAGGTCACAAGGCTGTTAACAAGAAATAAGGCTCTTTTTGTTGTGAGTGTATAGTTTGTGTCAATACTTTTAAGAATATTGAATGTCAAAGGAAAATTGTTTTCATCTTGCACATCTATATGAATGCAATTTTTTAAAAAAGCTTATTTTTAAAAGATAAATTGTAAAGTAAAACAACATTGTAAACCCCCCCCCACACACACACATTTTCTCCCAATGCCAGAGAGAACATCTAACAGTTTGTCTACTTCTAGATCATTTCATTTGCATGACTAAATAGATAAACACTTTTTTTTTTAGGACAAAAATGGTATATATATGTTTATATATATAGTAATATCAAAGACATCCATCTCCCATCCCATATATATAGATGGTATATATATATATATATATATACCATCTATATTTATGGTATATATATCATGTTATTCTGTCTCATAACTGATATTCTGTAGACTAGAGACACCATAATTAACATATTTCCAGTTAATTATGGTGTCTAGTCTGCAGAATATCATATTTAAATTGTAATGCTTATAATTTAAAACTCCTTTTGCAGGGTTGTGTTGACATAACTTATTGAAGAGGAAAAAGGAGAAGGTTTAGCAGCCTGGTTGAAGCCACTGGTTACATTGGTGTCCAGATATTTCTCTAGGAAACCTGCTAGAGTCCACAAGGAATTATTGCATATTCTACAGTCTTAATACTTCAAGTTTGCTTTGTTACCTCGCTCCCCACCCCTGATTTCATGTTCTAATTTTTTTTTTTATGAGAAAGACAAAAATTACGTAACTTGTCTCCGTCAAAAACAAGCCTTAAGTGGGGAGTGGGTATAGCTCAGTGGTTTGAGTGCTTGCTTTCCATGCACAAGGTCCCGGCTTAAATCCCCTGTACCTCCTATAAAAAAAGAAACAAGCTTTAGAACCCTTATATTCTGAAGGGACTATACATTGAGCTCTGGGATTACATTAGAACAATAAATATGCCTGTATTTAGATTATTCTACCTAAATAGAGGTTTTTTAGTGCAGAGATTTACCTCCAATTTTTTTTTTCTTCAAAGATTTATTTTGCATTTCTTTGTGATTCATGATTTCTGGTACTTATCAGTAATTATTAGTAAAACCAGCTGTGGGAGGCAGAACTTAAAGTATTCAATGAAAGAAATAGAAGTCAGTTGAGATCTTAAATGGTAAGTGATAATCACTTAATATTCTTTCCAAAAGGAGTGTGATTCATACTTTGGAGACCCCCCTTTGTTACGCTATAGCCAGCAGTATGCTCACCATTCTTATATTTTCTTCCTATAATATATCTTCCCATATTTTGCCATAATAGCTGATTTTAAAAGATAGATTTTTAAAGTAAATAACTTCAGTAATTAAATCTATTTTTGAAGAAAAAGAAACAGAATTTGCTATAATTGGAAAGTTATATGTGTCCTAATTTTTGCTTTAGAAATCTTAACAGTGGTAAATTTGTGGGGGAGGTGGGATTAGTTTGAAAAATAAGTGGGCATGAATTATTATCCTCAAATTGAATCTGAGTTTAGCACATCGTGGGAGTTCTTGATGCTTTAATTTAGTCTCTTTACTAAATATAATGTGGAAGTATCTTACTTGGGAAGTAGAAATTATTGCTTCTTCCAAAGAGATATACACAACTAGTTTGGGAAAATTAGTCTTTCATGTTGGTACCTGCTTTAGGGTAAACTTCATATTGTCCCTAAATGAGAATTTAAATGCTACTAGATAAAACATTTATCATTAAAATGAGGTATTTGAAAAGCTACTTTTTAAAAAAGGAATCCAAAACTAGGAAGGCTAGAAAGGTCAATTGAGTCTCTCATCTTAACTTTTTCCACCCACTTTTTAACTTTGACTTGAAGCTAGATGATTTCAGTCTTCAGAGAGGGAAAGGATTCAAGAGGATGCCTCTGCTAGGCATTCTTTTCTTAACTCAGGCAGACTTTCTCTGGATCCTTTGATTCTTTTACCACTTTATATGGTTTAGTTAAAAAAAAGAAACCTCTCTCAAATAACTGTCATCTGTTTTAAATCTGATGTAAACCTGTGTCATTTAAACAGTATGTTTATTTTTTGAGGATCTGTGCAAAATATTTTTAGGATCTGGGGCTATACAGCAGTGAGACAAACATGGTTCCTGTTTTCAAATAACTTACATTTTAGTAGGAATTTAATTTTTTTTGAAATGATGCATTTTTTCCTTTTCAGCATTATGGCCCTATCTCAGATTGTCCAAACAAAATGCACTTAGGGCTGTTGTAATTGAGGTAACATTCTTTGATTAAAATTAAGACTCTTCATTCTTTCATTGCTTACTTATTACTTTGGGCGCCATATGCAAGGTGCATTTTGTCTTTGTTGCTTATGCTGCAAATGTAATTTCCTTCACAGTGGGTACATGATTTAATATTTCATAGCCCCTCTGCACCTACATTTTGGCATCAAATAGACAAGGTTTCATTTCTTAACATGTCACTTTCTAGTTCTCTAACCTTGGACAGACTGGCATGAGCCTCAGTTTCTTTATGTATTATAGGAGAGGCTGCTGATAATACCTACCTCATAGGGTTGTTAAGCAGATTTGATGAAAGAATGCATATGAAGGGCTTACTATAGTCTCTGGTACACAGTAATATAAACTACTATTGTGACTTCTGATAAAAGGTGTGACAGACTAGCAAAAGGTACACCTCTCTTTCACTCCACCCCAGTCAAGCAGTATTTGCAGTTAATGAGGTGAATGAATACTTGTCCTGAAAAGAGTATTGACATATGCATATGTACGCCACAGAGCACTCAGTAACTGATATTTGGCGTTTAACCAAGCTTTGCGACTTATTTGTTGGGCGAGCTTGGGTGTGGGAGCCCCCTAAACCTCTGCCTCTTCAACTCTGGTTAAAGACATTTGAATTATGTTAACTATCTGTTAAATCTCCTATAAGGAAGATACAGATAAAATACTGTAGAGTGGAGGAGAGGTGACTTCCAGGTAGGAAGAAGGATTAAGAAAAGCATTGTGGAGGACATAGCATTTGACTTTTAAAAATTAGGCATATAGAGAAGGCAGGAGGGGGATGAGGACATTTCAAGTAGAGGGACAAAGAGGCAGGGAGCATGTATGCAGAGAAGTATGCTTACTGTGTGCTAAACACTGTTCTAAGTGCGTTCACATGTTCTCATTGGATCCATTCAGTAATTCCCTACTTCATGGATGAAGTAGCTGAAGCTCATCTCAGAAAGGTTAAATAACTTTCCCAAGTCCACCCAGATGGTAAAATGATAGATTGAATCCAAGTCTGACTGATTCCAGTGCTCATACTCTTTCCACTAAACTTCATTGGCTTCCAAATAGCAAGTGGCTAACTTGAGTGGGAAAAGAAGGAACCATACGCCAAAGGTCTTTGAGCACTAGGCTAAGGAGTTTGGGTTTTATCTTGAGGGCTGTGGAAGTCACTAAAGGTTTTTGAGCAACAATAGTGATAGTAAAACTAATCCAGAAAGATTAGTCCAGTAGCACTGAGCAATAGATGGCTGTGGGAGAATGTTTCAGGTTGCAAGGCTGCTAAGACAACTGATGTTAATCAGGTAAAAGAATGAGCACATAAACAAGCGGAAGCACTGGAAATAGACTGGAAGGGAATTAGAAAAGTTGTGAAATGATCTTTGGCAAATGATTCGATATGTGGAGAACAAGGAAGAGGGAGTAGTTGAATCAAAATTACTAATGTGTGAGTGTGAAGATGGTGATGCCACTGGGAATAGGAAGAGGAGGAGATTTAGAAGGAAGGCTTGGACATAGTGAATTGAAGATGCTGGTAGCACCTTGAGGCATTGTGTCTGTTTTGGTTTCCTAGGCTGCTTACAGTAAATTCTATGGTATGAGTTGGTTTAAACAATGGGAACTTATTGCCTTAGTTTTGAGGCCAGGAAAATATCCAAATCAAGGCATTATCAAGGTGATGCTTTCTTTATGAAGCCTGGCTCCTGGTGATCCTGGACTCCTCTATCACAAGGCAAGGTAAAATGGCAGCATCTGCTGGTCTCTCTTCAGGTTTTATTTTCAGCTTCTTAAGTGGTGCATGTGTTCGCTCGCTCTCTCTCTCCATTCCATTTATAAAGGACTCCAATAATAGAAGAATGAGGTGGGTCACAACTAAAGTAGCCTCATCAAAAGTTCCTACTTACAATGGATTTACACCCACAGGAATGGATTAGATTTAACTCATGTTTTTCTGGGGTACAAACAGCTTCAAACCACCACAGTGTCTTTTGCAGATAGCTTTACAAAATGGCCACTGTGCTGGGTATTCTCTTAATGCACTTTCTGATCTGATCCACTTTCCACTCTTTTCTCCCTTGCTTTGTGTTCCTGGGAGGCTGATTCTTGAAGAACTATGTACTCTCTTTAGCTTCCTTTTGGGTTTGGACAGTGAGAGAAAACATCACATGATCTGGAGGGTGAGAGAAGAGGGTGGTCAACATATTTCCCCCTCCCCTAAAGACATATAATCAACAGGTTATCAGTGGCCACAACTCTATTCCAGTACCCTCCTTTACAGCTCTAGGTCTTTTCTTTTTTTCTTTTGGTAACCACTCCGTCCTCTATCTACTTCAGACTTCCTGTTGCTAGCCCCAAGATGGTTTGCCAAACCTTGCTGATTTCCCTTAACTGTGCCCAGATTCTTGTAAATAGTTCCTTTTATTAAAACTCTCCAATAATGCTGTTTGGCTGTGCCATCTGTTGTCATCTCTTCAGTGAAATTCATTTAATCCCTTCCACATTTTCCAATGACTTTAATCTCTCAGTCACTTGGAGAAGACCTATTTGCACTCTCCCCACCTGTCATGAGTTTTCCCTCATTATTTGAAGTTCAGTGCCTCCCTATTTCCTACTATGTCAAGTTAAAATTTATTGCTCTTCTTATTGATGATTCAGCTTGAGATAAACAGTGAACAAAAGGGTAAAACATCCCTGCCCTTAACAGAGCTTACATTTTAGAAATGAGAGACAATAAAATAAATTATATTTAGAAGATGAGTAGTATGGGAAAAAATTAGGATGTTTGTGAATATAGTGCTATTTAAAATGGTATGGGTAGGTGTCTCTGAGAAAGTGACATTTGTGCAAAGACCTGAAGGAAATGTGAGAATATTTAGGGGAAGAACATTCCAAGTAGAGGAATAGGAAGAGCAAAAGCCCTGAGGTAAGATTGTGCCTGGCTTTGTAGAGGAACAAGGAGGCCATATGGATGCAAAGAGGGAAGAGGAAGAAAAGAGTAGGTGATGTGGTCAGAGAGGGGTCAGATCATGTAGGGCTTTGTGGGCCACTAGAAGGAATGAAATGGTGAGCCATTTCAGGGTTTTGTGCAGAGGAGTGACATGATCTGACTTGAATTTTAAAAGATTTCCTCTGGCTTTCCCTTGCTTAAAATGGCTAGTCCCTTGGCACAGCTGCTTTCAATGAAATTTTTATGAGGAAAGCAATCAGATCTACTTACTTGGATTAAGGTATAAAAGACCCACATTCTGTTTAATTCTACCACAGATGCCCTTTTTTTTTTTTTTGAGAGATGACACCTTTGTCCAAAATGAATCTTTAATTGGTGGTGCGCATTAAAGAGTTACATATTAGGCCTGAGGTTGCTATCTTTAGAAGGGCCCACTTGCAAGGTTGGCCCTTGACTAGCATCTGGGAACTTAGATTTTTGGAGTGTTCCCACTGTTCCTTAACTGAGAAGGGTGATTCACTGTGCCTAGACTATTCATCCAAGTAATATGACTTTTGCTAGACACTGGTTTTCCTTCTGGAAGCCTGGAATTTTGGTTCGTGCTAGTCAGAGGGTGCCTATGTGACCAATAAAAACTTTGGGTGCTGAGTCTCTAATTGGGCTTCCCTGGTCTAAAACATCACAAACATTGTTGCTCCATTTTTGCTGCTGGGGAAAGAGTATGTTCTGGAAGGGAGAGAGCTAAGGAAGCCTGCACATGAATTCTATACTCTGCATGTGTTTTTCTCCTGTATTATCCATCTGGCTGTGTGTGCTTACTATGTTGCTATAATAAATCTTAGCTGTGAGTAGAGCTCTTAGCCTGCTGAATTATGAGTCCTTCTAGCAAATTTCAGAACATGGGTCTGGTGTTGCGTACCCCTGACACAGGTAGGATCTTTTTTTTAGTGTAACAAAGTTAAATGGAGGGGAGTGGATATGGCTCAAGCAGTTACGCGGCTCCTTCCCACATGGGAGGTCCTGGGTTCTTTTCCTGGTGCCTCCTAAAAACAAACAAGCAAACAAATGAAAAAACCAAATCAGGGGAGCCAATGTGGCTCAGTGGTTGAGCGCCATCTTCCCACATAGGAGGTCCCGGGTTCAATCCCTGGCCCCGGTACCTCAAAAAAAAAAAAAAAATTGAAAACATCAGATTGTGAGTAAAGGGTGGGGTTTTGGCAAACTATTACATAAGTTAGCCAACCCTGTGTCTAGTGGAAAACTCTTATGAACTGTTTCTGGTTTGTACATCCATTTTCTTCTCCAAAAGCTCTAGGTCTCTTCATTATTGCAGCTTCTAGCAGTCTGGAACGTGAGGAGGCTCACTGCAATCATGTGAATCCTTTGTGAGTTTTTGAAAAGGACTGCCTTGTCTTTCAAATGCTCTAAGTGAAGTTGACATAAGTGCTATAACTAATTCCTTAGAGAGAAAAAGAAGTATAACTACTAGAAGCAACAGCATCCCATAATGGGTGTAGGTGTGTCAGTGTGTTCTTAGAAGGAGCACATTATTTTTGTTTCTAAATTCTTTACAATGAAATGTGTAGCAATTTGGTTTGATTGAACAATTTCATATTACTCCCTTACTTTAAACATGTGCCATCCTCAAATGTGTGTACCTGCTAGATGTGCAAACCTGATCTTACCCACATACACACTGCTGCTGTGTTCTTGACTTTGGGGGCGATGGCCATTTGCATTTTTTCCTTTTCATGTTAAACAGCCTAGTTTCTTTGTACCCAGGAAGAGAAGATGAAGAAGTGAGACTGAGCAGCAGATAGAGGACTAATGCAGTCAATTCAAAGTTGCATATTCCTATGAAAAAGTTGTAAATAAGAATTAATACTCTTTCTTGAATAGAATGTTCTGTGAAGGAAGCAGATTTGTTTTCCTTCATAAACCACTGGCGTAATAATTAGGTTTCACTTTTATAATGAAGAAAAGCACTTGTTTACCAGCAGAGGGCACCGGTTGCAGGCTGCAGATTAGAGACAGGAAGTCTTAGGAAGACCCTGGGAGATGAGTATAATGTATAGCTTGCTGCTATAGTTGTTCTGACTTCTCTTTGACTCTTTTGGGTTCCAGTGGTGCTCCTCTGGACTTCTCTAAGAAAATCTTTTTTTTTGTTTTAACAAATCAATTTTATTGTGACATATTAATAAAGCATAAATCCATCCAAAGTGTACAATCAGTGGTATTTGCTATAATCACATAATTGTTCATTCATCACTTCAGTCCCTATTAGAGCATTTTCATTATTCCAATAATAAACAAAAAACAAACAAAACTCATCACCTCTCAGTCTCTCTATACTTCCCCTGCTGAACATAGCTGCTATTCTGTTTTTCATCTCTCTAGTTTATTTGTATTTATATTTTGTAAAAACAGTATTATATATGCAATATTACCCATATTTGTATTTCACATGAGGTTTCACTGTTATACAGTCCCATGTTACATTTTTCAGCTTTCCTTCTAGGAATGTAAATGTCCTTAGACTTTCCCTTTCAACCATGGTCACACCTATTTAGTAGCTCTGCTAGTTACAAACACTATGATGTGCTTTCACCATTTCTATTCATTTCAAAAGATTTGCAAGCAACTTTTTTTTTTTTTTTTTTTACCAATTCTGCACAGATTAACCCTCAGCTTTCCATTCTCTACCCTCATTCTATTTTCTGGTGACCTATATTCTAATTATTAACTCTATGAGTTTATACAATATATTTAGTTCATAATAGCACAATCATATAGTATTTGTCCTCTTGTGTCTGGCTTGCTTCACTCAACATAATGTCTTCCAAGTTCATCCATGTTGTCATATGTTTCATGACTTCATTTCATCTTACAGCTGCATAATATTCCATTGTGTGTATATACCACAGTTTGTTTATCCATTCATCTGTTGGACACCTGGGTTGTTTCCATCTTTTGGCAATTGTGAATAATGCCACTATGAACATCGGTGTGCAGATGTCTATTCGTGTCATTGCTCTCAGTTCTTCTGGGTATATACCCAGTAGTGGTATTGCAAGGTCACCTTACAAGTCTATATTCAACTTCTTTAGGAACTGCCCCAGTCCTCCACAGTGGCTATACCATTCTACATTCCCAACATTAGTGAATAAGTGTTCCTATCCACATCCTCTCCAACCCTTATTTTCTGTCTTTTTAATAGTGGCCATTCTAATCAGTGTGAAATGATATCTCATTGTAGTTTTGATTTGCATTTCCCTAATCACTAGTGATGCTGAACACTTTTTCCTGTGCTTTTTTGCCATTTGTAGTTCTTCTTTGGACAATTATCTATTCAAGTATTTTGTTCATATTTTAACTGGGTCATTTGTCTTTTTATTGTTGAGTTGTAGCATCTCTTTATTTTTTAAAATTTTATTTTTTTTTGAGGTACTGGGGCTGGGAATTGAACCTAGGACCTCGTATGTGGGAAGACGGCATTCCACCACTGAGCCACATCGGCTCCCTTCCATAGGTTTTTTTGTTTGCTTGTTTTGCTTGTTTTGTTTTTAGGAAGCACTGGGAACCTCCCATGTGGGAAGCAGATGCTCAACTGCTTGAGCCACATCTGCTCCCCTGTAGCATCTCTTTATAGATCATGGATATTAAACCCTTATCGGATATGTGATTTCCAAATATTTTCTCCCATTGAGTTGGCTGCCTTTTCAACCTTTTGACAAAGTCTGTTGTGATGCAAAAGTGTTAAATTTTGAAGAGGTCCCATTTATCTATTTTTTTCTTTTGTTGCTCGTGCTATGGGTATATGGTTTAAGATATTACCACCTACCAAAAGATCTTGAAGATGTTTTCCTACATTTTCTTCTAGGAGTTTTATGGTTGTTGCTTTTATATTTAGGTCCTTGATCCACTTTGGTTAATTTTTGTATAAGTTGTGAGATAGGGGTCCTTTTTCTTTCTTTTGGCTATGGATATCCAGTTCTCCCAACACCATTTGTTGAATAGACTGTTCTAGCCCAGCTGGGAGGGCTTGACAACCTTGTCAAAAATCACTTGACCATAGATGTGAGGGTCTATTTCTGAGTTCTCGATTCAATTCCATTGGTCATTCTGTCTGGCTTTATGCCAGTACCATGCTGTTTGTTTGTTTTTTGTCACTGTAGCTAAGTAATATGCTTTAAAGTAAGGAAGTGAGAGTCCTCCAACTTCATTCTTCTTTTTATTTATTTATTTATTTAATTTTAAAAAGTATTTTTACCCCGCCCCCCTTCCCTGAGATGGCTCCCTCATCTCTCTGCTCGTTGTCTGCTCATCTTTTTAAGGAGGCACCGGGAACTGAACCCGAGATCTCCCACGTGGAAGGCGAATGTCCAATGGCTAGAGCCACTTCCGCTCCTTGCTGCTTGCTGCATCTGCTGGTTGTGGTGCCTGGTCATTGCAGCATCTGCTGGTTGTGGCGTCTGCTCATTGCAGCGTCTGCTCATTGTGACATCTGTGGCTTCTGCTGGTTACAGCATCTGCTGGTTGTGGCGTCTGCTGGCTGTGGCATCTTGCTGGTTGCTGCATCTGCTTATTGCAGTGTCTGCTTGTTGTGGCATTTGCTCATCTTCTTTAGGAGTCACTGGGAACTGAACCTGGGACCTCCCATGTGGGAGGTGGGTGCCCAATTCCTTGAGCCACATCTGCTCCCTGTTCTTTTTAAAGACATTTTTGGATATTCGGGGCCCCTTATTCTTCCAAATAAATTTGATAATTGGCTTTACCATTTCTGGAGGAGAAGAGATTCCCATGTCTTACTAGTCCACCAGCTTCTCGGAAGTCCATTTCTGCAAAAATGGCTTTTAGGATTTTTAGTGGGATCGCATTGAATCTGTAAATCAGTTTGGATAGAATCGACACCTTAATGATATTTAGTCTTCCAGTACATGAATACAGAATGTCCTTACATTTATTTAAGTCTTCTTCTGTTTCTTTTAGCAATATTTTATAGTTTTCTGAATACAGGTCCTTTATGTCTTTGGTTAAGTTTATTCCTAAATATTTGATTCATTTATTTGCTATAATTGGGATTTTTTTTTCTGGTTTCCTTCTCACATTGATCATTAGTAGTGTATAGAAACACTATTGATTTTTGTGTATTGATATTGTATCTCGCCACTTTGCTGAACTTATCTATTAGTTCTCATAGCTTTGTTGTGAAATTTTCAGGATTTTCTAGATATAGGATTATATCATCAGTGACTAGTGAACGTTTTACTTCTTCCTTTCCTATAGGGGTGCCTTTTATTTCCTTATCTAGCCTAATTGCTCTAGCTAGAACTTCTAGAACAATATTGAATAACAGTAGTGACAGTGGGCATCCTTGTCTTGTTCCTGATCTCAGAGGGAAAGCTTTCAGTCTTTCATCGTTGAGTTAAATGCTAGGTGTAGGTTTTCCATATACGCACTTGACCATACTGAGAAAGCTTCTTTCTATTCCTGCCTTTTGAAATGTTTTTTATCAAGAAAGGGTGCTGTATTTTGTCAAATGCCTCTTCTGCATCAATCATGAGAATCATGTGATTTTTCTTCTTTAATTTATTAAAGTAGTTTATTACACTAATTGACTTTCTTGTGTTGAACCATCCTTGCATACCTGGGATAAAACTCACTTGATCGTGGTGTATAATTCTTTTAATGTGATTCTGGATTCAGTTTGCAAGTATTTTGTTGAGGATTTTTGCATATATATTCATTAGAGATATTGGTCTGTAATTTTCTTTTTTTTGTAGTATCTTTATTAGGTTTTGGTATTAGGGTGATGTGGCTTCATACAATGAGTTTGATAGCATTCTTTCCTGTTCAATTTTTTCGAAGAGCTTGAGCAAGATTGGTATTAGATCGACTTTGAATGATTCGTAGAATTTACCTGTGAAGCCATCTGGTATGGGGCTTTTTATTTTGGGGAGGTTTTTGATGACTGTTTCAATCTCTTTACTTGTAATTGGTTTTGTTGAACAACTGCATTTCTTCTAGGGTCAGTGTAGATTGTTTGTGTGTTTCTAGGAATTTGTCCGTCTCATCTACATTGTCTAGTTTTTTGGTGTACCGTTGTTCATAGTATCCTCTTATGATCTCTTTTGTTTCTGCGGGGTCAGTGGTAATGTCTTCCCTCTCATTTCTGATTTTGTTTATTTGCATCTTCTCCCCTTTTTTCTTTGTCAGTCTAGCTAGGGTTTGTCAATTTTGTTGATCTTCTCAAAGAACCAACTTTTGGTTTTGTTGATTCTCTCTATTGTTATTTTTTGTTCTCAATTTCATTTATTTCTGCTCTAATCTTTATTATTTCTTTCCTTTGGCTTGGTTTGGGATTAGTTTGTTGTTCTTTTTCTAGTTCCTCCAGGTGTTCAGTAAGGTCTTTTATTTTAGATCTTATTTTTTTTTTAGGTATTGTGGGCCAGGGATTATGGGAAGCCTGTGCTCAACCACTGAGCCACATCAGCTTCCCTGAGTTGGTTTTTATATATTTTTTGCTTGTTGTTTGTTTTTGTTTTTTTCAGGAGGCACCAGGAACCGAGCCTGGGACCTCCCATGTGGGAGGCGGGAGCTCAACAACTTGAGCCACATCCACTCTCTCTTTCTTCTTTTATAATGTAAGCATTGAGGACTATAAACTTCCCTCTCAGTACTGCCTTTGCAGTGTCCCATAGGTTTTTTTTCTTTTTTAAGCAGGTACTGGGGATTGAACCAGGAACCTTATACATGGGAGGCAGGCACTCAACCACTGAGATACATCTGCTTCTCAATAAGAGTTGGTGTTTTTGTTTGTTTGTTTTTTAAGGAGGTACTAGGGATTGAACCCTGGACCTTGTACATGGGAAGCAGGTACTCAACCACTGAGCTACATCTGCTCCCCATCCCATAGGTTTTGATATGTTGTGTTCTGATTTTCATTCATCTCAAGATATTTACTGAATTCTCTTGCAATTTCTTCTTTGACCCACTGATTATTTAAGGGTATGTTGTTTAATCTCCATATATTTTGGAATTTTCCATTTTTCCGTCTGTTATTGATTTCCAGCTTCATTACGTTATGATCAGAGAAAGTGTTTTGTATAATTTCATTGTTTTCAAATTTATTAAGACTTGTCCTGTGACCCAACATATGGTCTCTCCTGGAGAAGGATCCATAACACTTGAAAAGAATGTATATCCTGCTGTTTTGGGGTATAATGCTCTATAAATGTCTGTTAGGTCTAGTTCACTTATCATATTATTTAAGCTCTCTGTTTCTTTATCCACTGTCCAGATGTTCTATCCAATATGAGAGTTGTATATTGAATTCTCCAACTATTATTGTAGAGCCATCTCTTTCTTCCTTCAGTTTTGCCAGTGTGTGCCTCATATATCTTGGGACACCTAGGTTAGGTGCATAAATACTCATTATCGTTATTTCTTCTTGGTGAATTGCCCCTTTTATTAATATACAATGACTTTCTTCATCCCTTACAACAATTTTTCATTTAAAATCCATTTTGTCCAATATTAGTATTGCTACTCCAGCTCTTTTTTGGTTACTATTTGTGTGGACTATCTTTTTCCAACCTTTCACTTTCCACCTGTTTGTATCCTTACATCTGAGGTGAGTCTCTTGTAAACAGCATATAGATGGCTCATATTTTTTTAATCCATTCTATAAGCCTATGTCTTTTGATTGGGGAGTTCAAGCCATTGACATTCAATATTATTACTGTAAAGGCATTACTTACTTCATCCATTTTTGTCCTTTGGCTTTCTGTTGTCATATCTTTCTACTGTCTGTTGTTTTACCCTTTAATTTACCCTTCTTCATTTCTACACTCTTCTCCAAGTCTCTCACCCTTGTTTTTTCCTTTCAGTATGCAGCAGTCCCTTTAGTATCTCTTGTAATTCTGGTCTTTTGGTAACATGAACTTTCAGTTTTTGTTTGTCTGTAAGGACTTTAAACTCACCCTCATTTTTGAAGGACAGTTTTGCCAGATACAGAATTCTTGGCTAGCAGTTTTCTCTTTCAGTACCTTAAATACATCATACCACTTTCTTCTTGTCTTCATGTTTTCTGATGAGAGGTCGGCACTCAATCTTACTGAGATTCCCTTGTATGTGATGCTTTGCTTTTCTCTTGCTGCCTTCAGAATCCTCTCTTTATCTCCGATATTTTTCATTCTGAGTAGTAGGTGTCTTGGAGGAGGTCTATTCAGATTTATTCTGTTTGGGGTATATTGTCCTTCTTGGATATTGATATTTATGTCTTTCATAGGGTTGGAAAGTTTTCAGTCATTATTTCCTCACATATTCTTTATGCCCCCTTTCCATTCTCTTCTCCTTCTGGACACCGATAGTGCGTATGTTTGTGTGTTTCATGTTGTTATTCAATTCCCTGAGACCCTATTCAATTTTTTCCATTCTTTTCTCTTTTTGTTTTCCTGTCTTAACCAGTTCAGATGTTCTGTCCTCAAAACCACTGATTCTGTCTCTGAGCACTTCAAATCTGCTGTTATATGCCTCTAAATGTATTTTTAATCTCATCCATCATGTCTTTTATTCCCATAAACGCTGTTACTTTTCTTTGCAGGCTTTCAAACTTTTCTTTATGCTCACCCTGTGTTTTCTAAATATCCTTTATCTCTTTAGTGATACTTTTCTTCAATTCTTTGAATTGGTTTAGATTTGTGTGATTATCATTGCTTAGTTTTCTTAAATCCTGTATCTTGTCAGGATATTTGGTGTGTTCCTTTGGCTGGGCCATCTCTTCCTGTTTCTTGGTATGGCTTGCAATTTTTTGCTGTAATTTTTGCTAGGCATCTGAATATGTTGAATTTACTCTGATGGTCAATTTCTCTCTGTTGCCTATTGTATTTTTTTTTTTTTCACAGCTCTTATTTGACTTTTGGTTCCACTTATTCTAATCTTTAAAATTGCCCTGCTAAAGTTATCAAAATTACTAATGGGGTGTAGATTTTCTGCCAAGGGTGGGGCTAAAGAGAGACCTAAAAGCAGGTTTTCTCCTTGCTATTTCCTGCATGGCCAGCAGATGGTGCTGTCAACGAGCCTTTCCACAGAAGTGTTTCTTTCAACCTCTGCTTTCCTGTATTTCTGATCTGGCCAGATTCGAGATTCAAAGCAGGCTCTGTTGGCCAAATTCACTGAAGAGAAGCCCTCCAACTCACCCTCCCTCTTCCCTTGTAACAGCTGACAGGGAGAAAGATGTCTCTTCCCCTCTCATTTGGCCATAGTGAGCCAGGGGTTTTAGCCAGGCTTAATGTCTTGAGGGTGGGGGATGGGTGCCCTTCCCAGCAGCTGCAGGGGTTTAGTAACTCATGTTTGTTGTTTTAGGTTCTTTGTCTCTCTGTTCCCCACCCTCCTGGGAGTTGCACAGCACTGTCCTGGTCTGCTGACTACCAAAGCATGTCCCTCAGACAGCTTTTCGCCCTTTCTCTGTTGTTTTTGTGAGAGAGTTGAGCTCTACCTGCCTACTCCAGTGCTGTCCCTCCTGGAACTCTCCTCCAAGAAAATCTTTGGCTAGGCTTGCTTGGTAAGCCCAGAGGAATCCAGGTGGAAGGACTTTATTATAGTAGGTATTTAGAAGCCTCTGATTCTAGCCTATATGTAATATCCTTAAGGGTTCAAATGTTGTTCTCATCCAGAGGTGAGGCAAAAAAGGCATTAGGCCAGGCACCTAAGGGTTTAGTTCCATACCTAGCTTGACTCCTAACTCTGGATGACCTTGAGCCTCAATTGGCATATCTCTTAAATAGAGGTAATAACTTAGGAATAGTGCCTGCCCTGTACAGTGTTAATAGTGGACTCTGAAATGAGGCCAACCTGGGTTCAAATTTCAGCTTCACCCTTTACTATGTATGGGGTCTTGCTCAGGTCATTTAACTCTCAGAAATTCTTTATCCTCACATTTTAAATAGGAATAATAGTCCCTTCTCACAGGGTTGTTGTGAGGATTAAATGAGCAGGCACATGTGAAGTGTTAAGTCAAGTAAATGTTTAAAGAATGGAAGCTATTACTATTCAGAGGGTGTTTTAGAAGTTTTATTTATTTATTTAATTTTTAAAGATGCTTTAGATTACATAAATGTTTCATAAAAAATATAGGGGATTCCCATATACCTTACCGCCTCCCCATCCCACACTTTCCCCCATTAACTGCATCTTTCATTAGTGTGGTATACTTGTTAAAATTGATGAACACATAGTGAAGTATTGCTATTAAACATGGTCTATAATTTATGTTATGGTTTACACTTTGCACCGCACAATTTTATAGGTTTTAAAAAAATGTATAATGGCCTGTCCATCATTGCAATGTCATGCAGGAAATTCCATTGTCCCCAAAATGCCCTATGTTATACCTATTCTTCACTCTGCCTCCCCTCAGAACCTCTGGTGACCACTGCCTTTATGTGAGTGTTGCAAGTTCTTCCATTACTAGAATAATAATGTCTACTTTAGTCCATAGTTGCATTTCCCCCTTATGCTTGTTCACTCCTCAATCTTGAGGATTTTGGGATGGTGATGCCCACTCTGCTTCTGACTGAGAGGGGCTTAGATCCCATGGGGCAGATGGATGGAACTGTCTTGCTTGCAGTTGTAGATACTCTGTTTTTTGGGATGGGCGTTGTCCATCATTTTATTTTGTTAGTTGTCCTGGGTGAGTCTGGTGAACTGGAGAGCGGGTGTTGGCAGCAACTCTGCTGAGATTCAGGGCTCAACTGGTATATGAACAGCCGGAAGATTTAAGTCTCTGGGACACATATTTAATGGGTATAGTACTATTTATGGGTTAAAATAAAAGAGGCTGTAGCCATTGGGCAATTTAATGTAATTATGAATTCCAAAAATATAATTGGATTATGCTTGTAAACTGATCTGTTAATCTGGACATGATTAAGTTATGATTAGGGCATTGACTGAGCCACGTCAGTAGGGTGTTGAGCCCCACCCCTTGGTGGGTGGGGGAATCGAATATAAAAGGCAAGGCAAAGGTCAGAGGGAACAGTTTTTGAGAAGCAGTTTTGATGTTGGAGTTTTGATGTTGGAGAGAAGGCCCCAGGAGAAGAGAAGTGAGCTGTTCGCCTGATCGCCTACAGCTGACCTTGTGGAGGAGAGGAGCTAAGCCTGGAGAGAAATGCAGCCCCTGGAAAGGAGGAACCCAAGAAGCCTAAACCCTGGTAAATGTCGGCAGCTGTCTTGCTCCAACACGTGGCAATGGACTTTGGTGAGGGAAGAAACTTACACTTTATGGCCTGGTATCTCTGGACTTCTACCCCAAATAAATACCCTTTATAAAGACCAACCCATTTTTGGTATTTCACATTAGCACCCCTTTGGCTGACTAATACAGAGGCATAAGAGCCATGTATAGGAAAATTATAAATGAGTCCAACTCTAATACATTGGGGGGATAAGTTATCATATATTCCAAGGTAAGGCCCACTGACAGCATGCTGAATTCCTGGAATTGTCTGCCCTGCCTATAGTTTCTAGATGTCTCTAGAGCCTTCAGGAACCCCCCTGCTTGAGGCACTGTTTACTGTGGCAGTCAGTGAGATTCTCCTGAGAGAATCGGCGTAACCTCTGGAATGACCTCCAGACTCACTTTGAAATCTCTTAGCCATAAAAACTCATTTGTATTTAATATTTCCCCCATTTGGTCAAGGTCTTTTTCCAAATGCATTCCTTGTTAGGGTTTGGTAATAATCCCTCCATGCCAGGGAAGCTCATTCCTGGGAGTCATGTCCCATGCCAGGGGGAAGGTAGTAAGTTTATATGCTGAGTTTGGCTTAGAAAGAGGCCACATTTGAGCAACAAGGAGGCTTTCAGGAGATATATATAATACTAGGCTAAGTTTCAATTTCACAATAACAAGGTTCATAAGTACAAGCATCAATATCAAGGGTCTGGCATATTGGCCTGTCCTCCTTCGCTAGGCACTGCCCATGGACTCTAGGGATTCTTTCCACTCTATTAGAGAATGTAGCAGGACTCCAGAGAGTGTTATCTTGAGTCAGAGAAGATTCTGGATGTGAAGTACTTTGTATGCTGTGAAGTACAACAGAAATGTCTGAGTGATTATACTCTTGAATTCACTCAGGGCATGGATTCTTCTACCCTCAAAGGAGGAGATCTGAGGGAAGCCAGACTTTACTCCAGTTAAGCTGCTATTCTATTTAACTTTTGGCTTTTTGGGGCCTCAAGTTCCTTTTCAGTTTCTGCCTGATTTCCTGTGGAGACTAAGTGGCAATAGGGAGAGTCTACTCAGCAAATCATCCAGAATCTGGGGGGAAGTTTTGGTGACACAGGTATTGGAAGGCCTTAATTTAGCTCTAGTTCTTGTCTAGTCCTTGCTGACCTTTGGTGAGGGTAACCTCTAGAGATGTGAAAATGGCTCCTTAATTTGCCCAGGGCTGTGCTTCCTGGCACACATTACCCTGGCTGACTTTCTTCTTGATCCCAGAACCAAGGGCTCACAGAGCTATAGTTTGGTAGCATTGCTGTAGACAATGAAAATAATAGCTGCTAGTGGTTACTGAATGTTTATTATAGGGTAGGCTCTCTGCTAAGTGCTTACATACTTCCACATTCAAACTTAATAACCCTGGGAAGTAGGTACTATTATTATTCCCTTTTTTCAGATGAGAAAATTGAGGCTTATAAAGTAACACACCTAGGGTCATATTTCTGGTAAGTACATTTGGACCCTGGTCTGTCTGATACTAATGGTCTGGACTCTTTTCATTGTTCAAAGTGGTCTTTACATCTACCTGAATTAGAGTCACCTATGAAGTTTATAATAATTCTCACTCTTCTGGCCCTGATTCTATAGGTATAATGTGTAACTTGGTTCTGCATTAATTTTTCTTTTTTCCAGCTTTATCGAGATATAATTTATATAAAATAAAATTCACCGTTTTTAACTGTATAGTTTGACTGCATATATATATATATACACTACCATCACAGTCAAGATATAGAACATTTTCATAACCCTAAAAAGAATCCTAGTGCCTTTTGATCCCCAGGCCCCTGAATTTTAACCAGCTGAGAGAGAGTTCTGATGCACAGCCAGGTATGGGACCACTGTATTGAGGAACTGAAGATCTGGAGAAGGAGGGTAAAAGCAGTGAAAAGAGGGAAACAGGCACTTAAAAGGAAGAAAGATTGGCCTACCTGTCTTCAAATAAACTGTGTTCTACTAGGCCCCACTGTGTAATGATGAAGTGTGGAAAAAACATTCTAGACCAAACCCAGCTTTATAAAACAAATTTCTCCTCCCAACATGGCTTCTTCCCATGTCACAAAGAACCAAAGGATTTTGAACAGAGTTGGTGTAGAAGACTTGTTAAATTACTTTGGGATGGAGAGCTGGGGGCAAATAGGTACTATTGGTGGGCTGTGGAAGAAGCCTTGGGTATTGAAAGGAGGGCTGGAAAGGTAAATGTTATTGCTGGGCAATCCAAGGAGGGGGCCTTTTCCTCCAAGCTATAAGCAGCTTTGGTCCCTTTTCCTTCCTTTGAATGTCCTCTACTTCAAAGATCCAAAAGCAACTTTCCATAATCTGAAGTTCAGTCAGGAAAATTAGCCTGGGCCAAACAGATCCACAATGTGGCCCAGAGAACATTTGGATAATAAGATAGAAAGTATAAAATGTAGCTCTGAATCTAAAGAAGATTGGGGTAGGAACATTGAGTCTGGAGACTTTTATTCTTGCCTCAGTTCTGCTAGATGACCTTTCTTTTCTGACTGACCTTCTCTCAGTGTTACCTATTCTGCCTACCTCTCATGGAGAGACTTGAGTGGTAAATAAAGTATAGAGTGTAGTGTATTAGTCAGCCAAAGAGGTGCTGATGCAGAGTACCAGAAATCTGTTGACTTTTTAAAAGGGTATTTGGGGTAAAAACTTAGAGTTACAAGGCCCTAAGGAGTCCAACTCAAGGTTCCATAAGAGGTACTTTCTCACCCAAGTCAGTTGTCACATGTTGAAGTAAGATGGCAGGCCTGGTCTCTCCTTCCTTCTTCCTCTTAAGCCTCCATGGACCCAGCTTCTTCTGATCTCAGCTGTAGGCTGGCATAGGGTTTGTTTCTTTCCGGGCTTCCCCAGCTCAGCTGCTGTGCTCTCTTTAGCTGTAAACTCAGGCAAATGGTTCATCTCTCTTCCTGGGGCCTCAAAGTTCTCTCCTCTGTCTATGGGGCTCTCTTTCTTCCTGTGCCTTCTTCTGTGTGTCTTCTTGAGTGAATGTCTGTTTATATAGCCCACCAAGGGGGCGGGGACTTAAACTGCATTACACCCTACTGACTGACGTGGTCGAATCAAAGCCCTAATCTTAACATAATTTAATCAAAGACATCTCAGCTGAATCTAATACAATCAAAGGGTATCATGCCGAGAGGAACAGACTGGTTTACAAACATAATCTTTCTTTTTGGAATTCATAAATAATATCAAACTACTATGTGTAGCAATATGGTTTCTACACATACTTGGTAGTGACATTGGTTAGCATGGCAAAAGTAGGCTGCAAAGGTAATTCTGTAGGATTTGGGGTCTCATTAATTGTATCTTGAAACCTGAATATACTCAAGTCCTTAAGTATTTCTTTTTCTGATCTTTTTCTTTCTCTCTGGTTTGTTGGATGTGGCAAATGGTGAAGTTGTGAATGAAGGTGTGTACAAATGGGGACTATCTCATTCTTTTTGTATGCATTACCCAGTTGTCTTCCTGGTGGATATCTGCACTCTGGCCTGGATTCTGGGATTCAGTTTCCTTATTTGTGACATTCAACTTCTCTTGGTCCCTGTGATTCACCTCAAGAGGAAATATGTGTAACAGAACTACACGGTTGATTAGAGGAGGAAGGGACAGAGAGGAAGAAAGATATTATTGGAGTATTGTTGTGAAAGGAAAAGTGGAGATACAGGACTGTAGAGTTAAATAAAAGTTCCCAGGTTTCTCCTCACTTGAGAAAGAGTGACTTGGGGTAAATGGTCTCATCTAAGGCCATTTCAGGGAGACAGTCTTTGAAAATAACACCTCAGCCAGTTTAACCTCTAGAGATTGTATAAAGTTTTTTTGTTTTTGTTTTTTTAAATTAACAACTTTATTTCAAATTCACAAAAATAAAAGATCAGAAAAAAGCAGCTCAACAAGTTATGGAAACTTACTCCTAAAAACTTCTTTTTCAGGTACTTTTATCTCATCTAATTCCAATTGCTAACTCATTGTTCCTCTAGTGTTCAGAAAGATACACAGATGAACACAGATTAGTTAAAGGTCACTTTATTAATGAAAAAAAATGAAGAGAAAAAAAATGCTTAATTGTATTCATATCTCACAAAGCCAAACCCCATATTTTTTTTCAGCTTTAGAATGATTATAATACCAACTTTGCGTTTGCTATGAAAACATTACAATGTTGTTGTTAACTATAGTCCATAAATTACATTAGTTATATTTTTCTCATGTATCAATACATTCTTAATACCATATAGTAGAAGAGCATTCCTGTGTTTATATTATTAACCACAATCCTCATCTTCCAAAATCATTCCCAATATTTTCCTCCAGCTGTTCTCCAACTAACATTAATTTTCTAGACTACTCGTTTCAGTCACAATCACATCTGTGAATCAACAGTGTTTGTTACATTCATTATAATGTGTTACCATCAAGTCCAACCATTACTACGTATTTATATTTGACCTCATTAAACTTTCTACATACAACCAGCATTTTCTCTACCTTCTCATCCCATATTCCATCTCCCACCAACCTACACTTCACAGTCCAACTCCATAATTCTACTCGTTGTATTTAGCTCATATCATTGAGACCATACACTATTCGTTCTTTTGTGTCTGGCTTATTTCACTCAACATAATATCCTTAAGTTTCCTCCATGTTGTCATGTGCTTCCCCAATTGATTTCTTCTTACAGCTGAGTAATATTCCATTGTATGAATATACCACATTTTGTTTATCCATTCATTGGTTGACAGACACTATCCATTCATTGGTTGTTTCCAACTTTTAGCAATTGTGAATTATGCTGCTATGAACATCGGTGTGCAAATATCTGTTCATGTCCTTGCTTTCAGTTCTTCTGAATGTATTCCTAGTAGTGAGATTGCTGGACCATATGGCAGTTCTATATTTAGTTTCCTGAGGAACTGCCAGATCGGCTTCCACAGAGGTTGCACCATTTTACAGTCCCACCAACAGTGAAAGAGTGTTCCTATTTCTCCACATCCTCTCCAGCACTTGAAGTTTTCTGTCCTTTTAATAATGGCCATTCTGTATGGTATAAGATGATATCTCGTAGTTTTGATCTGTGTTTCTCCAATAGCTAGTGATGCTGAACATCTTTTCATGTGTCTTTTGGCTAGTTGTATTTCCACTTTGAAAAAATGTCTGTTCAATTCTTTTGCCCATTTTTAAAAATGGGGTTGCTTGTCATTTTGTCATTAAGTTGTGTGATCTCTTTATATAACATGGAGATCAATCCCTTATCAGATATATGGCGTCTGAAGATTTTTTTCCATTGAGGAGGCTACCTTTTTACTCTCTTGACAAAATCTTTTGAAGAACAAAAGTATTTAAATTTTTTTTTTTAAAGATTTATTTATTTATTTATTTATCCCCCTCTTGCTGCTTGTGTTTGCTGTGTCCATTTTGTTGTGTGTTTTTTCTGTGTCTGCTTATCTCCCCCTTGCTGCGAGGTCTTGCTGCATCAGTCCACGCCGCGTGGGCCCGCCTGCCCTCACAAGGAGGCCCCGGGAAGTGAACCCGGGGCCTCCCATATGGTAAACGGGAGCTCTATCAATTGAGCCACACCCGCTTCCCCAAAAGTATTTTTGAGGCAGTCCCATTTATCTAATTTTTCTTTTGTTGCTCGTGCTTTGGGTTTAAGGTCCAAGATACTACCATGAAGCACAAGATCTTGAAGATATTTCCCTACATTTTCTTCTAAGAGTTTTATGGTTCTAGTTTTTATAGTTAGGACCTTGATCCACTTTGAATTAACTTTTGTAAAAGGTATGAGATAAGGATCCTTGTTCTTTCTTTTAGATATGGATATCCAGTTTTTCCAGCACCATTTGTTGAACAGGCTATTCTGACCCAGCTGAGCGGGTTTGTCAGCCTTGTCAAAAATCATGTGGGGAGGGGGCGGATGTGGCTCAAATGGTTGGGCATCCGTCTGTCATATGGAGGGACCTAGGTTTGTTCCCCGGGACCTCCCGGTAAAATAAAAAAAAATATATAGAAGGCACATGGGCTGCCAGGCTCTGTGTGCCGGTGAGCCGCCAGGCCCCGGGAGCCATGCAGCAAGATGATGACGTAAAAGGAGAGACACAAGACGAGATGCTCCAAAAGCTCCGAAAACCAGGAGCTGAGGTGGCGCAGATGGCAGAACACCTCTCTCCTACATCAGAGGTCTTCAGGATCAAATCCTGGTGAAGACTGGAGGAGGAGGATGAGAAGAGATGAAACAGACACAGAGAATTGCCCAGTGAATGGACACAAAACAGCAAATGGGGAAGGGGGGTTTTAAAATGGATCAAGTAAATAAATAAATCTTTAAAAAAAAAAAATCATGTGGGGAGCAGGTATAACTCAATGGTTTGAGTGCTTTCTTCCTATTTACGAGGTCCTGGGTTTAATCCCGGTACATCCTTAAAAAAAATCACTTGACCAGATATGTGAGGGACTATTTCCAAACTCTCGATTTGATTCCATTGGTCAATCTATCTTTATGCCAGTACCATGCTGTTTTTACCACTGTAGCTAGATAATATGCTTTAAAGTCTGGAAGTGAGTGTCCTCCAACTTCATTCTTCTTTTTAAAGACATTTTGCCTATTTGGGGGCACTTACCCTTCCAGATAAATTTGATAATTGCCTTTTCAAATTCTACAAAGAAGAATATTGGAATTTTTATTCTGATTGCATTAAATCTGTAGATCAGTTTAGGTAGAATTGACATCTTAATAATATTTAGTCTTCCAACCCATGAACATGAAATATCCTTGCATTTATTTAGATCATCATTTGTTTCTTTTAGCAATGTTTTATAGTTTTCTCAATACAGGTCCTTTATATCCTTGGTTAAATTTATTCCTAAATATTTGATTCTTTTAGTCACTATTATAAATGGAATTTTTTTTCTGACTTCCTCCTCACATTGCTCATTAGTAGTGTATAGAAATGCTATTGATTTTTGCATATTAATCTTGCATCCCGCCACATTGCTGAAATTGCCTATAAGTTTTAATAGCTTTGTTGTGGATTTTTCAGAATTTTCTAAATATGGAATCATATCATCAGTGAATAACAAAAGTTTTACTTCTTCCTTTCCTATTTGGGTGCCTTTTATTTCTTTTTCTTGTCTAATTGCCCTAGCTAGAAATTCTAGCACAATATTGAATAACAGTGGGGAGAGTGGGCATCCTTGTCTTGTTCTTGATCAGCAGGACAGCTTTTAATCTTTCACCATTAAGTAAAATGTTAGCTGTGGGTTTTTCATGTATGCACTTTATCATATTGAGAAAGTTTCCTTCTATTCCTATCTTTCAAAGTGTTTTTGTATTAGTCAGCCAAAGGGTTGCTGATGCAAAGTACCAGAAATCTGTTTGCTTTTATAAAGGATATTTATTTGGGGTAGAAACGTACAGTTACAAGGATCTAAAGAATCCAGCTCAAGGTTGATATCTCACCCAAAGTCAGTTGCCACGTGTTGAAGTAAGATGGTGGGCAATGCAAACTGATTTATAGATTCAATGCAATACCAATGAAAATCCCAACAGCTTACTTTACAGAATTAGAGAAGGCAATTACCAAATTCATCTGGAAGGGTAAGGGCACCCGAATAGCCAAAAGCAGTCTGAAAAAGAAGAGCAATGTGGGAGGAATTTCACTACCTGACCTTGAAACATATTACAAAGCTACAGTGGTCAAAACAGCATGGATCAGTGGAATAGAATTGAAAACCCAGAAATAAACCCTCACTTATACAGTCAACTGGTTTTTGGCAAACCTACCAAGCCCACGCTACTGGGAAAAAACAGTCTCTTCAACAAATGGTGTTGGGAGAACTGGGTATCTATAAGCAAAAGAATGAAAGAGGACCCCTATCTCATCCCCTATACAAAAATCAACTCAAAATGGATCAAAGATCTAAATATAAAAGCCAGGACCATAAAACTACTAGAAGAAAATGTAGGGAAGCATCTTCAAGACCTTGTCGTAGGTGGTGGTTTCTTGGATCTTACACCCGAAGCACGTGCAACAAAAGAAAAAATAGATAAATGGGACCTCCTCAAAATTAAACACTTTTGCACCTCACAGGACTTTGTCAGAAGGGTGAAACGGCAGCCAACTCAATGGGAAAAAATATTTGGAAATCACATATCTGATAAGGGTTTAA
>JAQZBX010012418.1:0-41252 GCA_029593785.1 Cabassous unicinctus
TCAAGATATTTGCTGAATTCTTTTGCAATTTCTTCTTTGACCCACTGATTATTTAAGAGTGTGTTGTTTAATTTCTTTATATTTATGAATTTTCCTTTTCCATCCATTATTGATTTCCAGATTCATTCTGTTATGATCAGAGAAAGTGTTTTGCATAATTTCAATCTTTTTAAATTTATTGAGATTTATCTTGTGGCCCAACATATGGTAGTTCTTGGAGAAGGATCCATGAGCACTTCAAAAGAATGTATATCCTGCTGTTTGGGGGTACAATGCTCTATTGATGTCTGTTAGGTCTAGTTCATTTATCATATTTTCAAGTTTTTGTTTATTTATCCTCTGCCCAGATGTTCTATCCAATACTGAGAGTGGTGTATTGAAGTCTCCACCTATTATTGTAGAGACATCTACAATAATACTCCAGTGTGTACTCCATGTATTTTGGGGCACTCAGGTTAGGTGCATAAATACTTAGTGTAGTTATTTCTTCTTGGTGAATTGCCCCTTTTATTTATAATGACCTTCTTCATCCCTTATAACAGTTTTGCATTTAAAGTCTATTTTCTCCGATATTAGTATCACTACAGCAGCTCTTTTTTGGTTACTATTTGCATGGAATATCTTTTTCCAACCTTTCACTTTCAACCTGATTGTGTCCTTACATCTGAGGTGAGTCTCTTGTGGACAGCATATAGATAGCTCATATTTTTTTCATCCATCCTATCAGTCTTATATCTTTTGATTGGAGAGTTTAAGCCATTAACATTCTATGTTAATACTGTAGCGGCATTACTTTCTTCATCCATTTTGTCCTTTGGCTTTCTGTTGTTATATCATAATATTGTCTGTCTTTTTACCCTTTAATTTATCCTTCCTAATAATCTTCATTTCTAAACTATTCTTCAAGTATCCCACCCTTGTTTTTTTCCCTTCCAGCTGTAGTACTCCTTTTAGTATCTCTTGTAATTCTGGTCTTTTGGTGACATATTCTCTCAGTTTTTGTTTGTCTGTGAAGACTTTCAACTCACCCTCATTTTTGAAGGACAGTTTTGCTAGATACAGAATTCTTGGCTGGCAGTTTTTCTCTTTCAGTACTTTAAATACATCATACCACTTTCTTCTCGCCTCCATGGTTTCTGATGAGAGGTCAGCATTTAGTCTTACTGAATTTCCCTTGTATGTGATGCTTTGATTTTCTCTTGCTGCTTTCAGAATCCTCTCTCTATCTCTAATACTGTCATTCTGAATATTAGTTGTCTCGGGGTAGGTCTATTCAGCTTTATTCTATTTGGGGTGTGTTGTCCTTCTTGGATAATGATATTTATGTCCTTCATAAGGGTTGGGAAGCTTTCAGTCATTATTTCCTCAAATATTCTTTCTGCCCCTTTTCCATTCTCTTCTCCTTCTGGGACACCGATAATGTGTATATTTGTGTGTTTCATGTTGTCATTCATTTCCCTGAGACTCTGTTCCAGTTTTTCCATCCTTTTCTCTTTCTGTTCTTCTGTCTTTTCTAGTTCAGATGTTCTGTCTTCGAAATTACTAAGTCTGTCTTCAAGCATGTCAAATCTGCTCTCACGTGTCTCTAATGTATTTTTAATTGGTCTAGTCTAACACCATCTTCCCACAATTTCCTGTGTTTTCTTTTTGTGTTTGCTTTAGTTTTGGTCTGTGGATCTCAAATTTTGTCATAAAATCTCCCTAATCCAACTACTGTACTTAGCACCCAGTTCCTACATCTGGTGTCATGAATAGCATCAGAGAAGACTACCCTACTTTCCCAATGATAGGGCAAGTAAGAATGTTACAGTAAAACTATTGAGAACTTCTTAAATTTTACAATGCCATATGTGTAGTATCAATTATTAATTAGCTATGAACATATGCAACTTTAATTACTGTGACAGTTTAAAGTTTTTTGTAAATCCCAGAAAATATGTTCTTGGAGTTAATCCATTCCTGTGGGCATGGGACCCTTTGATTGGGTTAAATTCAGTTGGGGGCCTTTGATTAGATTACTTATGTGAGGCATGAACCAGGGTGGATATTGGCCCTCTTGCTAGAGTCCTATAAACAGGAGAAACATGCAGAAATACAGAGAAAAGTGATGAACACAGAAAAGGCTGGAATCAATGGAGGACAGAGGCATGGAAAGTGGCCCTTGGGAGACTGAAAGAAGCAGCCATATGCCTGTTCACCCACAGCTGAGCTCAGGGAGAAAGTGAGCCTGGAGAGGAAGTTAGAGGCTGGCTGCCACTGTGATTGCCATGTGGTAGGAGTCTAGTGCTGCCAGTAGCGTACCTTTGGTGATAAAGCATCTCTGATTTGGGCATTTTCACAGCCTCAGAACTGTTTTTACTCTAATAAATTCCAATTATAAAAGCCAACCCATTTCTTGAATTTTGTATTGACAGCCTTTAGCAAACTAAAACAATTACCATAATAACAGTACTATTCATTTAGTAGGTTTAGGCATTATGTTATGAAAATATAAGTTGGATTTTCATGGTTTATTGGCCAAGCTAAATCAGTCAAATGTAAGTAGGTTTTTTACTCTTTTAAAATCGGTGGCAATTTGATATTAATTATGAATTCCAAAAAGAGTTATTGATTATGTTTGTAAACTGATCTGTTTCTCTGTGAATGATACCCTTTGATTGATTTAAAGTCAGAGGCTTCATATTTACTTGATTAAATCAAGATTAGGGCTCTGATTCGACCATGTCATTAGGGCATGGACGGTTGTGTCCCTGGCCCTTTGGTGGGCTGATAAAACAAACTCTCACACACAGAAGTAGATACACAGAGAAGAAGATACGCAGAGGAATACAAAGAGCTCCATAGACATGGAAGAGGAGAGAACACATCAGCTTTGATCCTGCAGCCCCAAGAAGAGAGATGAGCCATTTGCCTTATAGTTTACAGCTGACCTTGTGAACAGAACACAGCAGCTAAGCCCAGAAAGAAACAAAACCTGGGAGTAGAGATGAGCCCTATGCCAGCCTACAGCTCAGATCAAAAGAAGCTGGACTCACAGAGACTTAAGAGAAAAGAGGAAGGTTTAACCCTCCCAGACATCACCTGCCATCTTGCTTCAACATGTGGCAACAGAGTTCGATAAGGAAGTAACCTTGAGTTGGACTCTTTAGGGCCTTGTAACTGTAAGCTTTTATCCCAAATAAATACCATTTATAAAAGCCAACAAATTTCTGGTACTTTGCATTAGCACACCTTGGCTGACTAATACAAAATGTTTCTGGCTACAAAATAGAAAGGTCCCAGTTATCAAATGAGACATAATGGAAATCATGGAAAAATAATTTTAAAAAAATCAATAAGAGAATGTTTACAAAATATTTGCACAAGACATAGTTTCCAGCAATTGTTTGTTTCATATTTTACTCTATTCCTGAATATAGGGACATTTTCTATTAAAGGAAAATAAAATATTCCTATAGTCATAACTCCAGACATTCCATTGCAGTAAGCTTGGCATGAATTTGGGGTAAAGAATTTTTTTTTCAAATGGTTAATAAAAATGCAGTAAAACTTTCAATATGTTTGCAGAATCAAAAGAAACAAATGCGGTTGATACAGTTATTATAATATCCATGATAATTTCACTAAATAAGAACATCTATCAGAGTTAAAATAGTCCTTCATTTTATATTTTCTGCTTTTCTTAGTCTGTTTTCTTCCTAACTAGTGGCTAGGAGTGCTCCATCTATAACCCAATGAGATGTCAAGCTGCTTCCTGGAAGCTTTACAACCTGTTTAGATCACAAGCAGATCAATCCACAGGAAGAGAAGGTCTAGCCTTTCATGGCCTTCTGGTCTTGTTGAAGGCAGTGGTGTAGATTTTTAAGTTCTCTAAATTAGAACACCAGCATGTCAGGTTATATACACGGAAAACATCTAGGTGTAAAAGGAGAGAGTGAGGGCATTATTAGTGATAAATACCTCAGAGAGCTTGGTACATAAATCATTTGGTCTGGTCATATTGATTCCAAGAGGCCTCAGAGATTATGTTTGTTCAACCCTCAAGTAATTGCAACTCTTCATATTTTTGTAGTGCTTTGAATTTTGCAACAGGTTAAAAGGAATGTTTTTCCATGCTATGTACACATCAGCCCAGTAAGAGAGATAAGACTGTTGTCTACATTTTGCAGATAAGAAAATGGAGATAAAGAGAACTTTAATTGGATTCAGGTTAATATAAGAAATAAATGGAACTGTCAGGACTTCATCTTAGGTCTTAAAGTTCTAATCCTGGTCTCTGTAGCCCATCAGTATGTAAACAGCAATTCGACGATACCCAGGGGCATAGAACTCATGTAGTTGGTTCAGTCTGAATAAAGATAGGAACAATTTAGCTGGAAAGAAAAGAAGAGCATCTGAACTTTAGATCCTTGATTGCTCTAGGCCTCTTCCGTGTTTGAGTTATAGGATATTTGTATGGTCACTGAAGAAAGGAAGGAAGGGATTGGGTTGATGATTGTATGGCCTGGAGGTGGGGGTGGGTGGCCCTGAACTGATTTGAAACTCTTCGCTTGTCAAAACGTTATGAGAATTGTCAATTTAGACAGCATCTCTAATAATTCATTTATAGAAAAATAGTGTTTGTTGTGTAAAACCAGCTAGGAAGTTGTGTTGGTTGATAAAATAAACCATGATATCTTTTCTGAAACAGTTCATTTAAAATGAGTGATTCAAATGGCAAGAAAAGGAAGAAAAAAAATAAACATAATAAATGTTAATGACATGCACCTACACAAATGAGTTTTTAATACTCATCCAGAGAGAGGTGATTAAGCCTTCTAACCCATGGAGAGACTTCACTCGGCAGGGGTAAGGAGGAGAGTGTAAGGTCAAGAACTGGAATCACCAGCATCTCTAGTGGAATTGTCAGCTTTCTGTAGTAAAGTTTGAAGGATAAAATTTCCTCTAAAAAAGAAAATTTGTAAAAGAAGAACAATAGCTTCCTTTAAGTAAGAGCCAGAATTATAAGCGCAAAAAAGAATTAGAATTCAAGGATGGTGTCTCCCACAGCTTCTTTCTCTATGCTCATTTATTCCTTTCCCACACTTACTCTTCTAGCCAGATTTGGCTAAGTCATACTGATTTTCCCAATATCCAGTTTGTCACATTCTCTAAGAAGACTTATCTAACACTCAACTCATGCCCATCCCAAAGGCTATTTGAGCTATTTCTGTCAAACAATTTAATTGTTTGTGTTTATTTACCATCACTCCCCCGTAAGTGTCCTCCATTTTGTACAATACTTGGCACATATTAAATATCTGATAGATAGTTGGTAAAATAAAGATGTACTTTAAAGGTTAGAATAAAACATAAGTGGTGATGGTAGCACAATATTGTGAATGTAATCAACAGCACTGAAATATATATCTGAATGTGATTAAAATGGGAAATGTTAGATTGTATATATGCTAATGGAATAAAAATTTAAAAACAAATCCATGTAACTACACAACACAGTGACTCAAGTTAAACCATGAACTATAGTTAATTGTGCAATTGTAAAGATGTGCTGTCATCAATTGTAACAAATGTTCCACACCAATGCAAGGTGTTAATAATAGGGTAGTATATGGGAATCCTGTATTTTATGCATGATTGTCCTGTAAACCCACAATTTCTCTAATAAAGAAAAAAAAACATAATGATACAAAAGCAAATAGTTTCTTATATTATTTGGTTTTTAGGCACATAAAAATGACATCGACAAATAAAATGCATACATAATTTCATTCCATAGGGAAAGAATTATTATTCATCTCTGCAGTACCCCTATCTTTTAATATCTCACTTTGAAAGGTGGCATCAATAATTTTTTATTTATCAGAAGTTATTGGGAGGTGATCATCAAGACTGGATGTGCAATCCTTGCCTCTTCTAAGAGAGGAATTTTTCTCAGGGTTAAGGAAGCTGACTAGTAAGTTGAGGGCTCTGGCTTCACTTAAGTTTCATGGACATGATGTGAGCCCTCATGTTTTTGTAAATTTCCAGGTTTGTCTTTGACCACCATATCTCTCATTGATCTTTACAGCCTTCTTCAAGTAAGTGCCCTTGAAATCTCTAGTGCTTTGAAAGATCAAGCAATGTCCTTGATCTTCCAGGAATTCCTTAGGAAACTGAAATTTTACTACCTGGGTTTTGAGGATTGTACCAACCCATCATGCTGTCATTACTTTTAACAGTTATTCTATCTCTGTGCTGGGAAAATGAAACTTCCCTTGTCAAAAGTGCTATACAGACATATGATTGACACAGAACTTACCACACTATTACCACCATGTATGCTGGCAGTACCCATTATTTTCCATTGAAGTTTATTTTCGTTTAAAAAATATGAAGAAAACTTGCATATCTTAATGTATTGGGAAAGGCTGTGATTAAATGTGTATGTGTTCTTGGTTTCTAATATGAGGGAGTGATATGTATATATAAAAGTGATGTATGTATATAAAACTGCCCCCCACAGAACTTCTGTCCCTGATTTTTGCTATGCATATTAAGGGCAGAGCACACATATTGTTTCAAGATGGGTATCAAAATAGCTTGGTATCGCTTGAACTATCCTTTGTGTATGTCACCTAACAACTAACCAGATTGTAACTTGAAATTATATTTACTCTTTCCAATCTTACCAGGTTAGAGCTAGAAAAAATCTTAAATAATGATAAAATGTTCTCATCTTACAAGTAAGGAAATTGAGGCATAGATGGGTTCCCTGGTTTGCTAGAATGAATGTTAATAAGCAGACAAGTTAAAGCTAAAAGTTGTCTCCCAATTTCTGGTCCTATACTTTTTCTAATGATTCGTCCACTCCCAACCCCCAATCTAAAGTAAACATTAGCCAGTCCCTAAAGTCTAACCAAATGTATACCTATTATGTTTGGTGACATAATTTGATTAAATGTCAGGATTCAAGAAATAAAGAACCCAAATCTTTTTTTTCTTACAGCAATAACAGTGTTCCCCACCCTCACCCCCCCTTTTTTTTCAGTTAGGCCAATAAGAAGAATTTATTTGGGAAATGGGGGAAAGAACAGAGCTTGCTGAGAAATGGGAAAGAAAGATGGAAATACACACCAAGATTTGGTGCCAGCTCCTCTAAGCAGAGAATGTGTGCTCTGCCTTGTGTGGTTACCTTTTAAACTTTTAACTATTCCTTCCCGTTGTTAATGTTAAGAGGATGGGCCCTAACTATTACTGGTTATCCCCATCAATGGTGGGGGCCAATGGTGAGGCCTGTTTGGAATATCTGGGGCCAAGGGGAGGTCCCAGAAAGAGAAACTGGGACCTCACGATTAAGCTCAAGGTCTCAGCAAGGTCTTGCAGCCATGTTGTCTGTAGGCCATGTGGCTCATCATCTCTTCATTTCCCTGACTAACCTGTCCCAGTTCCCTCCTTAGAGAGTTCACACCCTTATTTTTAAGGGGGTGCTGAGGTGCAATGATCATTCTTCTGTAGTTACATCCTGCTGGTTAGGGCAGTAGTCCCTGCCTGACAGGGCATAAACCTGTCTGGCTATTCTATTGAGGTTGAAGGAAGACGGGTCCAACGCTGTGATTGGAAGTGGCTGAAATCCCCGCTGACTAATATTTTATTTTGGAAGGCCTTGATTACTACTTAGCTTTGTCTCTTGCAGAGGTATTTCAGGCCATCTAATGACTAGCACTCATACATCCCATCAGGTGCTTCTGGTGAGCTGGCACTTCCTTGGGCAGCTGGCTTCACTCAGGAAAGTGCACCCAGCTGGCAATTCCTTTAACTTTAACAGCAGTCCCCGGCAGGCGTCAGGGAACACCACTTTCTTATCTTTCTCCTGGCAATGGCTTGCCAAATGGAGACAAGTAACTATTGGATTCTTCTAGGTTCTTGGCTGTGTTGCATAAATGAATTTAAGAACATGCCAGTTTAGTTAGGCCAGTAAAAAGAATTTATTTGGGAAATGGGGGGAAGGAACAGAGCTTGCTGAGAAATGGGTGAGAAAGACAGAAATACGTACCAAGTTTTGGCGTGGGCTCCTCTAGGCAGAGAGAGCTATTTTCTTCCCTTATACCACTGCTTCTCTTTAATCATTAGTTATTACTATAATGTGGATTTTTTAGTGTGTCTATAAAATTTGGGAGTGTTAAATAGGCTTATGCATATTTGAAGTTGGCAATTTAATTCAAGGTAAAAGTGATAGATGCAGTTTGGGGTTTATCTTTGGAAACACTAAAGTATGACACAATGTCTAGCACATACTTGGAATTTCATAAGAGTCAATAGAATAAACACATTCAGTAAATGAACACAGAAATATGAAAAGCAATCATGTATCCAACCAAACCATAATCAGAAAATGGAGTTTCTGAAATGTCCATCTCTTGTGACAAAGGATTTCTACAGGATATGTTTACATTTGGAGTTGTATGTGTGTGAGGCTCCTTTTCACAACAGTGTTTCCATGATTCTCTTTACCTAGACACTCATCTCATAACACTGGACTTACTGGGACAAAACTCTGGTTGTAGATGTTTCAAAACTAAGGAAAATAAGTATTGAAGAAAAGCACAAAGGAAAGCAAGAACTGAAGGAGGATTGGATTTGAATATAAGTGGAGGTATTTTTAAGTGAGTAGAAGGGGCAATGGACTTGGAGCATAAAATGACATCCTAGTCTCAGATCTGCCAACCTTGAGCTGTGTGATCTTGAATAAGTCACTTCCTGTCCCTGGGCCTCAGACTCTTCATCTGTAAAATAGCCCAGTTGAACCAAATTATCTCTTGAACCCATTCCAACTCCAACATGTGACAGGAAGAAAATTAATGAATGTGGCTTCCAAGCAAAGAAGAATTGGTAGATGAAGTAACAGAGTGGAGAAGCATTAAGAGAATAGAGTAAAGCTAATTGTTGTGGTACTCATACAGAGGTATTTGCCCAATGATTAAGTAATATGATTCTAATGTAGGCAATATGATTCTAATAACGTTATTTAAATCTGTAAATTTCCAGTGGGCCTTTAAAAAAATGTTTAAGCATTTAGACTACTATATATAGACTCTTTGCAAATTACCAAAAATAGTATCCTCTCTCTTTTTCCTGGTAAAGTAGTTTTGATTAACTCCAGGCAAAGTCAGCCTCTGAATTTTTTAAACAAGCACACCATGACTGAAAATAAATATCTGGTTTTAAAAGCAAATGTACTTTTAAAAAGAGAGTACAACAAACACCAAGAACGGTTCTGTTGCCAGCTTCATGTGTTGCCTGCTCCAGGAAAGCTCTAGTAGAAAACAGGTGTCACTAATTACCATGCAATCTAGGATCTCCAGTTGGAGGTGGAGAGAACCTCAAACAGCTGCTTTCTCCTCTGATTAAAAATTCCTTCATATTGAACTCCTACCCTTTTGCTTTTACACTCACATACGTTTTGTACTTTTTTTATGTGGGCTTGGGGAATGAATGGATTAGCAGCATCTTACCTCTGAGTCAGTGAGTTAATTAAAGAGTGTGTGTATAAAATGGAATAATGAATTATTTAGTTGATAACAAACATGATATAAAATTCCATTTATTGGATAGTCAATTCAATTTTATTAGTTCTAGAATTATATAAATTATTTTAAATGCTATGCAAAAATATTTAGTATTTGCATTTTTTTCCGTGTGACATGATTGTTGTTCTACAACCAGATAGCTTTTTTTGGACTTTATGGAATGTTTTAAATATCTGATTGAAGAATGGTGCAGTCTGATTAAGAATGAAATTATACAGCTTCTGAATCAGGAAGACATAAAAGCCTGAAATGATGCTTGTAATAATACCTCGCCTTTCTTTCCTAACCTGGGAATGTCTTGTCTCTAACCCTTTTGATAGTGTATCACTTTTCAAAGGTAATTAATAACATGAGATCATTCTAAATAGGGAACAATTTGTTAACACAAATAGCACAGGACAAACTTTCCTAACCTTCACTTTGCATACCTCTTCAAGAAGGAAAAATTCTATAAGTATATACAATTACTTTGAATTCAATCCTTGGCAATAAAAGCTCACCAAAGTAGGAAAGTTCAGCTCTGTCTCTCATTCACTTATTCAATTTTATAAGTACTTGTAATTATCAATATATAGGTTGACCACACGTTCCAGTTTGCCCAGGTGTGTCCCAGTTCAAGTATTTTGCCCCACCATTTTGTCTGGGGATTGTTCCCTGTAATCTCAAAGGTATCCTGATTTGGAAAACAAATCATAAGTTCTCCTTAACACAATGCATATGCCATATACCATTCTACCAACTGGTTGTCCTAGCCAGCAGTAAAACGGGGGAGTCCTCTACCATTCCTCTCAAATTTGAATATTATATGCTGTTTTTTCTCTCTGAAGTAGACCTGCATTATTATTTTCTCTTACCTAAAAGAGTATTCTTAAGAGTTGTGAAGAAATGTAAACCCTACCGTCTTCTGAAAATGCAAATGCTATTTTATTAAAGTTATGGTTTTGGATAGCACAAAAGGCATTTGCCTGGTGTGATAGGAAGAACATAAGCTTTAGAAGATAGCATGAGTTGTTACCCTGGGCAAATTTAAACTTTAAGCTTCCATTTCTTTTTCTGTAATTTGGGGATAATAGCATTTTTCTAAATGATGGTTGTAAAAATTGAGTTATTATATATAATATGCCCCGAACAGTGCCTAGTGCATAGTGAGGTGTATAATGCATGGTAACTATTACAATTAATAGTAGTAGTAGTAGTATATAAGATCATTGGGCACTTATGAAAATCAATGAAATTAAACTTTCCTTTTATCTTCAGAGAAAATTTCCCAAACCAACAAGTTTGATAGGGTTCAACACAAGTTGAACTTCAAAATTTAGTTGTCTCTTTGATTTGGGAGATTAATATTCAGTTCAGAAATGTGAAAATTGTGGATTTTTAAGAATTTAGACAATTAGAATTAATGATAGAACAAAAAACCTAAAATATTCTTTAAAGTAATTTTATGTAATTGCTTTTGCGTATGATGAATTTGAGCAAATTTAGAATGAACAAAGCATTGCAACAATAAAATTGAACTACAAAGTTTTTAAAAGGAGCTTTGTTTTGTCAAGTTACAAATTTCTGTCCTCAGCAATAGAAAAAAGAAGTTCCAATCTTTTAAGAAATAATTGTTTAATAAAAAATACAACCCAGTATGCCTTTGTATGCATCGAATATTTATCCAACAAAAAAAGGCAATCGTGTTTTCTTTAATTACTTTTGTTCTTTCTCTACAATGAGAATATCAGCTTTAATTTCTTCCTTAAACATGAGCAAGCTGTTTGTGAGAAGCAAGCTATGTTGAAAATATGTTTCAGATTTATATAAACTATCATTACCAACTGCAAAGCACTACCTTTAGGTCAGATCATATACTCAATGTCTCCCGATTTTGTAATTAAAAATGAGATTCACCATAGAGGAAATTTTTCTCAATTTTAATCAGAACTTTAGACTTTCTGTATTGGTTTCAACTGCAATTTTGGAAAAGTTGCTCCTTCTCTGCACATCAATATCCTTAATATCCTCCTTTTTAAAATGTCTCCTATGCTAAAGCACACACTTATAAGGTTGTACAGGGCTAGAATGATCAAATTTCCCCCATTGAGGAGAAAGACGCAGAATGTGTTCACTGGTCCCTGAGTCAGCTGAAGAAATTGTTATTTTTATTTCTATCTCAATAATGAAAAAAATGTGACCTTTCCCCAACCTATTTCACACATATATTATAAATTGCATAGCTCATGATGCCTGCTTTAAATCCATTATGCAACAAGTTAGGAAATATTAAATTAAACAGTAATTGTTCTATTCAAATGTTAGTAGGCATTTACACAGTTGTTAACAATCTTAGTCTTTCTTAAACAAAGGCAGTAACATATAAACATTATCCTCCTTACAAGACAATTGAAAATATTATACTTAATGCATTGAGCATTCTTAATATTAATCATGTACTAAAAGGTTTTGCATACCTGTTGATTTTAAGAGTTATTACAATCTAGACAATTTGAAAGCATTTGTCAAATGATGCCAACAACCGATTCAACCTGCTTCACGGGGCTGTTGTGAGCTCCACAATAAAATAATGTATGCAGAATTACTTTATATGATAAAGTGATATACATGAAGCTCATTCACTCAATTACTATTCCTAATGAATATCTACCATTGCCAGCCACGTAATAGTACACTATGACTATCTCTAACCATCCATTATATAATTCAATTCTTCATGTCAGATTATACATATGTATATATAAGTCCTTTCCAACACTTGAGTCATATTCTTTTCAACCAACTCATGGAGACAAACACAAAGGTCCCACAGGACAACTTTCAAGGTTTTCCTAAACCAACAGCACCCTATCCTCATTAATTATGCTTCCCAGATTTTAGTGACCATAGAAATCACCTGCGGATCTGATGAGACGCCATCTGCTTATTCAGTGAGGCCTGAGATTCTGCATTTTTAACAAGCTCCCAGCTGATGACAATGTTGCCGCTCCCCAGTGTGCACTCTGGGTAGCATGTTTCTTTTGTAATGAGCCCATGGATCATAGCCCCACTTTGTTCCAGTTAGATTATTTTCCTGCATCCCATTTTTTTTCAACAGGCATTCTTATAAATAATTATATCTTTGATCTGTAAGCAAAATCCTGCATATGATCCTAACTTTAACACATTCCATGTGCAGAAAATTTTAACAACAAAGGACTTTTGTCTGATATTTTATCTAGGAAATGCTCACTCACTTTAATTAGCCAACTTATGAGCAGTAAAATCACAGGATCCAACTGATATGAGCTCCATGTGTTGTGGGCCTTGAGAATTCGAGTGTAGAATCTGTTCTCCCTGTTGCTTGCTCTGTTTGATTACTATATATAAAAGCAGATGCTGGACCACTTGAACATAACCCAACACATGCCATGGCAAAGTTAAATTAAGTCAACACCTGATTTCAATCCAGTTTAATTCATGTTTCATGTAGGTTTTGTATTAAGCATCTATGGTTTGTATAAACATTCTTCCTCTCTGCTCCAATTCTAACTTTATGCAGGTTTGACGACTTTGAAAATTTTTAATTACACTGTTTCTACTATTTGAAAATACAGCCACAGAAACCTTATAATACTAACTTTTATATGGTTTATGAGTTATATCATTAACACTAAATGAGCATATATATTTTTATGTATAAATTCCTAGCCATTGTGGAAGAACCTTCCATTTCAAGCTCTTATTTTTTCTGACTCTTCTTTTACTACCACCTATATGTCTTTCACCAAAGCCTTATAAAATTAAACTCGGTTTTTTGTTGTTGTTATTCATACTGCTTGCTTTCCCAAATGCATGTATGTTTAGGATGCCATGTCTTCCATCAGGGAGAGGTCTTGCCACTTGCCTGCCAAAGTATTCTTCCAGATGCCCTTCTAACATCAATCCTCTGAAATTGTTTTCTTAACCTCTTGTACAGCAAAGCTCTTTCTTCCACGGCCGACTCAGTGCATGCTTTTATTATAGCATAGAATCGTTTTCAACTCTGCATTTACTGATAGACTTGAGGGCATTTTTTTCTTTTATAGTTGTATTTTCAGTGTTTATGTGTGCAACGTTCACATAGCAGCACTCGAGTATATTTTGTTGATTTTTTATTGAGTGATACGCAGCTACATTTTAAATATTAAAGATATGACACCTTTCCTTTATCCAAGTCAAGGGCAGTTCCAGTATGAGATTTCTCAGTACAGCTGTTCAGGGAGAAGAGGGAAGAGATAGCTTTTCATAAAGTTTCTCAATAAGAGTGACAGGATTTAACAGGGCACACCAGATTAAACCCAGAATGTCCTGGTTTTAATAAAATGGTCACAAATTCTTTTACACTCTTACCATTGAGGTGTGGTGTATATGTTCCCACCTATTGAATCTCGGCAGGCTCGTGTATGCATCAACCAATAAAGTATGGCAGAAATGATGCTATATGACTTTCAAAGCTGGCTAAGAAAAGGCCATATAATTTCCACCTGGTTCTGTTGGCAATATCACTTTGTGGGGAGCCATTTACCATGTAAGAAGTCTGACTACTCTGAAACCTACATATTGGGGAGGTCATGTGTAGTTGCTCCAGTCAAAAGACCCAGCTGAGCTTCCAACCAAGAGCCAGCATTGACTACCAGCCATGTTGATAAGCCACCTTCCACATCCAACTAGGTGAAATTTCAGATGACTGCAGCTAGCTTCAGCTGATATCCAGCTGCAACTGCATGAGAGACCCCAAATGTGAACTACTTGACAAGTTCTTCCAAAATGCCTGAGAAGCAAAATAAAATGGCTGATTTAAGCCACTCAGATTTGGGGTAATTTGTTACAAAGCAGTAGTAACTGGAACCAACCCAGGGTCAGGATATCAGGACTCTGGGGCCAACTCTATTGCTCTCTGGATGTATGCCTCTAGGAAGGTAACTCTTCCTCTCTAGGTATTAGTTAATCTTTTGGTAATTATTAACAGTAATCACTTTTATTTTCAAAATGCTTTTCTCTATATTATCACCTTTCTATATTCACAGATAAAGTGCCTATCATTATTATGATCTCTGAGATTAGTCTGACTAAAGTCTCAGGGACAAGCATTTGCAACATGAGAACTTGAACCAAGACTTGCTCCAAACTCTGTCTAGGTCAAAGGAAACTCTGACCTAGAAATTCAGATACACCCCTACCTTTGACCCACTTCAAACTACAGTTGAGAAGTACTGATTAGATTGATAATCTCTAGAGTCTAATCTAACTCTATAATTTCAAGCTCCTACAACCTTCTAATAATAATAATCTCTTTCCTTTTCAATCTATGGACCCAATGGAGGAAGTGACAATGCGAACACTGAGGCTAGCAGCTTTAAAAAATGGAGTGTTGTCTGTAGAATATGGGGAAGAGAATGGGAGAAAGGAAAATTAAGTAATGACTTGCTTGAGAAAAGATAAACAATGACTCAGGATGATCACTGAAAATACATAAGCAAGATAAAGCAGTGGCATGTTTTATTTATCTTTATAACAGGAAATATGACACTTAACACATATTCCCCCACTGTGCACAATATGCTTGTGAAATCTGAATTGTGATGATTTTACTAATATCCTCAATGGCTCTGTTCCTTAAAAAAAGCAGGGAGAGGTACAGTAATTTCTAAATAGGGAAAGCTCTCATTGGAATAAATGGATAATAGAACAATAGGTAATGATTTACAATAAATATCACTACTAATATTTGCCATTGTTCTCTGGTGGGTAATTAAGTACTTTGAGAACAGATAAAGGTCTAGGGAATGGCAGACTCTAATATTGAATTGCTGAATGACAATAAGAATGTAATTTAGCCTATATCTCTTGAGAAATGCAGGGATTTCTACAAGGTCAAAATATGATTCACATTTTACATTGTTTAAAAATTTTATGAAGAGATTAATGAATCAATACATAGAAAAATAGATGTTACCCATAAATGATAAATATTGAAAATGAATTATATTAACTGAACTTAAACACAAAAGTGTTTTTAAAAGCTCTAAAATAGTTGGCATCATTAGACAAGTGCTTTCAGCTTGTCTTCTTTGTGTTTAAGCTTCTCAGTCAACAGGTATGACAAAAACCTTTTAGAAAGTGATTGATACTCAGAATATTCATGTACTAAGCATATTTTCAATTATCTTCTCAGGACAGATGACTTTTATACTTTATTGCCTTTGCTATTTAGAAAATGGAAATATTTAACTGCTCTATAAATACTTCTTAAAATCTGTAGACTAGTGGAGTTGGCTTGTCAAGGTTCATAAAATAATTAATAAGTAATTAATTTATCTAATCATACCCTTCCTTGTTCTAAGAATAACTTAAAGTAGGCATCATAAACATTGTAATTTAAAATATTTGAGAGACATAAATTGTAAAATATTAATCATTATAAATAAGGAAATAGAAATGAAAATTACATTTTACCTTAATTACACAAAGAATAAACATATCCTATGTCTCTTTCTCCTCCATGCACTGTTTTAGACCATTTCAGCCCAGCTCCACCTCCATAAATAAAGGTGCATTCAAGGAGGATTTAAAAAAAAAACATACTTGTCAGAGTGCAATGCTCTAGGTTTTTGAGCACTATTATTATTATACCTTCCATTGCACCAGTTTTGAAGTAATGTATCACGTAAATTTTGTTAACATATGTTATACATCTTTGAGCACAAGAAAAAACATATTGCACAGATATTTTTGCCTCCATTTGAACATGAGATCAGTGTTGCCTTACGAATGCCTTTAAAATTATCAAATAACATTAATTGAAATTTAATCCTAAATCACTATTTTTTGTGGACATTTGATTTGATGATTATGAAATTTACTTGTTTGGATTATCACTGAAGGGATGCTACCTTTTGGTAGTGTATAAAGAAATGTGTACATAAATTGACATATTAATACAATATTAAATTAATATTAAGTTTTCTTTTAGTCCATTGACACTGAAACAGCAGTCATTGATAACTTCTTATAGCAACCCAAGATGTGTTCTAGAAAATATTAGGTAAATTCTATATTAAAATTTAAATGGATGCATTAATCAAATGAGTTTGAAAAACATTGGTTAATATAACTGTGCATGTGCATTTGTTTCTTTTTATCTACAAGCCATCTCAGAAATCTTAACATGGCAATCTTTGTTGTGATTTCGTCACAGGGCCCCAAATTGGCTTTGCACAGTGCACAATTTTTCACAAGGCTTTGGGAAGTTAGTGTTCTGCAGAACACATTTTGGAATGATCTGCTATAAGGCACAGGCCATGTTTTCTGATGTGCATGATCTCATCCTCCCAGGTCATCACTGGCACATTTTCTCAGTGTGTCTAGAGTTCCACTGCCATGTTCATTGTTGACTTATATTTGAGTGAAGATGATTTTTTATCTCTTTTTTTAGTTCTAGTAGTATTTATTAGATGAAAAGTAACCTGACACTTTAGCATGTTTTGTTTGTAAATGGCAGAGAAATATATTAGAAAACTAGGGCCTATATAGTAGATAGTAAAAATCACTTTCATCCAACTGAGATAGAAAGCTTTCTAAATAAATGAAAAAGAAAATTCCTCTACTTATCCTGACTTGCCAAGATTTAATATAATCAAAATTTTATTGAAATTAATAATGATATTAAATTATAAGCTAGTTTAGTGAACAAAATCATATCCTATAATTTCAGGTAGACATTTTAAATACAATAACATTTCTTTTCAATATTCCTTTTAAAAGAGGATTTCTGTGAAATGATGAGAGTGTCAGGGATTAATAACACACACACATATTTATAAAATCATACTCCATGTATTTTGGACAGATGAAAAAAAAATTCTATATAATGAACCTTTATGTGCTTGTTGATTGTTAAATGAAAATGCACTCTTCATTAATTTAAATCATCTGCTCATTACTTTTTCAAAATTCTGTGAGTTTAGTGGAAAATATCAGGAAAAATATTTATATTAAAACCACATCACAGATTATTTTTCCCTATATATGGTTTTCTATGCTGGACATATGGAATGCTACATGGTGACACTCAACAACCATAAAAGTCTTGTTCTCTAACCCAACTGTTCATCTCTCTTTGGTAGATATGAAGACTGGCTATAATCAAGAAAATGTAGGTATAAAGCCAATATACATGGAACAGAACTTCTCATCATTTAATAATATACATTCAGATCACTTGGGAATCTACTTAAAATTCAGATTCTGATTCAGTAGATCTGGAAAGAGGCCCTAGAGTCTTTATTTCAAGCTCCCAGGCAATGATGATGATGATGTTACTTCATGGACCATACTTAGAGTACCAAGAACATAGAGGTATAGTGATCTATCTGGTCAGCTATACAACTCAGGGCTCACTCAATAAGCTGCATTGTCTATTCTGTAACTCTATAGATCATTAACTTGAATATCATAATTCAGAAAAAAGTCCAAAATAATGCAACAGTGTGAGAAAAAGATGATGGCCTTTTTTTTTTAAGCCAGTAATACTTTTTAGTTCTGCCTGAAATCTATTTTTAGTATTTCTATGTATTCTTAAAAATGTGGTCTTCACAATGAACTCTCCATCTATAACTCTTTTGTTGTCTCTCACCATGTAGCTCAGATCCTGATAAAATTCACTCCTCGTGTTTTAGTGTGCAGCCGGATGGGTAAATTATTCTCCCCAACCTTCCATGACCTTCTTTTATTTAATGTCATCTGGCTTTAGAAAAGATCTGCTTGATAAATTATCATTCTTGCTCATCTCTTCCATGGCTTAGTCTAGTATCTCAGTACCTATCCCTGTGCTCTCCATTCCTGAAATCTCTCTTAAATGACCACTTTCCATTTCTGAATAATTATTGAAAGCTTCTAAGGGAGATTACTGCCATTCACAGACACGAGTTTTCCCTTAATGTCAACTCTCAATTTATTTTATTCACCACTAATTTTACTAAAATATTAACTAGTATAATTGTCTAAGTAGTGTAGTATTTTTTGTGACCATCATATGATAGTTTTATATCATTTCTTTTATATGAATTCTATTCTGAAAAATAACTAAATCAGGCATAATTCTATAGTAAAATATTAGCAGGTTTTGTCAATGCACAGGGTTTTACTCACTAAATGTAAAACCTGAGTAGAAAGATAAACTATCACTAAATTATAAATCTACAGGCAAACTCTGTGCTCGTTTTTTCTTTGTCTTCCTCTCCCTAATTCCTTCTTCATCCTTTCTCACTCAAAGTACTCTGTTTATGTAATGTACAGATAGAAAATACCGCCTCTCATCCTGGCGTTGCCCTTTTTTTTCCTAGATGATGATGATTAATCAATTATGAATTTATGAAAAAGAAACACCTGGCAGCCTTCCATATACAAATAGGTTTCCTGTGGTGTTAGAAGAGCTGAGGGTATTTCAAAGGGTCAAGGGGATTCTGGGAGTAAAGCTCTCTTCACAGTTGGACTTCGCCCATGTGCGTGTCTCTTATAAATATGCACCCTTACACCCAACATGCATGTCTTTATTTATTTATTTATTTTGCAGGCACATGTTGCAAATGCTACAGAGAATTAAAGAATTTAAGAGAGAGGAAGGAGGATTAATTTAAAATGAATTCATGTATATTGAAAACGTCTTTTAAAATATGTGTGTGTGTATGTGTGTGTGTGTGTATATATATGTAAATATATTTCAAATAACCAGCATATCTAAACCAAACTAAATAAAAATGGATGTTATGTGAACAAGAAATGTACAGCTTAATGTCTACAAGTGAGATAATTTTCATCCTGCAAGTCAATGTCGGCAATTGGTGTTGGCTACAAGACACCAATAAAAGAAGCATGCTCGGGTACTTCCTTCAGCTGCTTTTCCAGAACTACTTTCTTGCCCTGACTACATTTCTGTGGAAAATTCTACAGGTATGTTTTCAAATTCGAAGAGGAAAATATTAAGTTTATGATGCTGTGGTATTTTTCTGCATTTTGAATTTTCCTGTATATATTCACCTTGCTTTCAGTAAATGCCAATTTGTTTGAAGAAGCAGGATTCCTGAGTGTTACTACCCTATCTTCTATCTGTGCTGTCCAATACAGTAGCCACCATCCATATGTCCAAGTAGAGATATGCTGTATGTGTACAACAGATTTCAAAGACTTAGTATGTAGAAAAGAATGTAAAGTATGCCATTAATATCTTTTAGATTGATTACATGCTGAAATGATAATATTTGAATATGTTAGGTTAAATAAAATAATTTATTAAAATTAATTTCACCTGTTTCTTTTTATATGTTTACTAAAATATTTAAAATTATTTAAGTGGTTCACGTGATATGTCTATTGGCAACATTGCTCTAAGATTTTTATTTTCTTGTATTCTTTTTTTGTCTGTAATACACAATTGTTTTAGTCTTTTGATGTCTTCATTCTCAGCCAATCTAAATACTCTTAAAGAATCCTCAAAAATTGACCCAAGAAAAACCTCTAAATACTGTATTTCCTCAAAGCTGTGTATTTAAGTCTTAAAGTTAGCATCTATTATTTAAAAAAATATTTAAGTGTCACAAAGTATACAAACTTAAGAGAAATTTCTTTCTTTCTTTCTTTCTTTTTTTTTAAATTCCTGGCCTTAAACAGTAATCAACAACATTGTGCAAAATGACATGATTTCTGTAAATTTTTAAAAATTTGTTTTAAAGTTTTAATTTAAGGTGAGAAAAAATGTCCTATAGAATACGATAGCACTAAATAGGGTAAATTTTCTGATTTTGAAAGTTAAGGCATTTTAAAATTATTTTATAGCTAAACATTTTCTCATTTTCATATAAAATATTTTGGAAAGCACTACTGGATAATAATTCTTACTCTCTTGCTTTGAAAAATTCTTTTAACACGATGTGAAATTACAATATGGAAATGTTGATGTATTCATAATTGTATCCACTTGCTACCAGAATATTAACGGAAGACTTAATCATAATAGAGTGAAAGGGTTTTCCAACTTATTTAGTAAAGAAAAAACAGCATAAAGCAAATCTGTTCCGGACTTTCTCAAAGAACGTTGAATGTTGAGACTTCCTACTATCCAGACATTGGTTATAAGGCTTGATTTCTGATTTCAGATTATATTTTTGAGAGTTCCTTGTATTTAACCTGAAACATTGCTCTCCAGAATCCATAATAATATCTAGGAGGTACTTTGCAGAAGGACAGAGTTCTTCCTCAAGACTTTTTCTTTAATTTGTCACTACACAACCATGAAGAATAAGAAAACCTTTTTCTATTTAGGTAAATTTTTCACTGATTAGTGTCTCCTCCCTCCCCAGACATTTTTTTCAAGTTGTTATCTTGGTGATGCATGTTAGGAAGTAGAATTTGTATTTTCTATACACTCTAACTTTTGCTAAGACTCATTTTAAGTTTGCTATACTGTTAGTGGACCTATTGAGTTAGCAGAAAAGTGAAGTGCACATGGAGTGGTCAATGCATTACAATTTATTACCTTTTAAGGGGTGCTATAATCATCATGTCATGGTCATTTGCCAGAGTGGACTTTTACTGAATCATGAATGATTTGTACCAGTTCCTGAAGATTCACTTGGTTTCCATTTTCATTAGTGGGGATCTATGCCGTTAACAGTCAATGATTTATATTTAAATCAACAACTGGCACAAAGAAATTTGAATTAAAGCAGTAATGGGATGTGGCTGAAATTTTTCTGTGTACACACACTATTTTCATAATAGTATTCATAATCTTTGGCACAGGCCAAATTTTGGAGCACTGTGATGAGAGACTTCAATCCTGATAAAATAATAAACCCTATAAGTATCAGACAGTTAAAGAGAAAAAGAGATTTCAAAGAAAACACACATGTGAAAAGCCAAATATATTTGATAAATGTGCATTGTTTTCATGTAATGAGAAATAGAATCTGATGAATGAAATGTCGTGGTCAAAGACTTTTAATCAATAATCAAATGCAACATTATTCACCCGAAGATTTTATCTGTCTTGAAGGATTCTTTCATTGTGTTGCAAGCTTTTACTCTTTTATTTTAAAATTGTAAGCTTGATTAATATGTTAAACCATTACATTTATTCTGTTTTTTGAGAAATGAAATTGTAATTTCATGAAGGACAACTTCCAAGAACAGTTCAATCAGCCATATTAACAGTTATGTTTTATTCTTTCTTCACATACATAGCTTTAATCTGTGCTTAATTAGTTTTTCATATTTATATTCTTTACCTTTCTTCTTTGCCTTTTACTGCTTCTTCATTAACATATGCCATTCTTGAGTCATTATTTGGATCTTATTACCTGTGAAGGGCCTCAGATTTAAGGGTTTTGTCTTTTTTTAAGATTAAGATTTTTTTGTTTTGTTTTGTTTTAATCTAGCAGCACAATGAACCTTCATCTGTGAAATAAACTTCACCATATATATATACATGTATATATAAACTTAGTTGGAAAATTTTAGAGTACTGAGATCAGATTTAAATGCTCTGCTTAAAAAGAGATATTTTAAGAGCAATCAAAAAGAGAATGGGGAAAAAATGCTTGTAAATAACCCTAGGGAAACTATAAAGAAACTGGATTCATTTTGTCTTAAAAAATAAGAGGTGGAGAGCATAATTACATGAGTTATGAATTACCAGTTGAGGCATTGAAGCTTTGAAATTTGCTTCATTGACTACTTTTTATGGAAAGTATGGACAAATATTGATTTTTCCCCCCCTAGGTTGGTACAAATTACTCCATTTTAGAGGGAAGTGGATGATGTAGTTGAACTTTCATTGAGACTTCAAATTATTGAATAATTGAGCAAGCTGAAGATATATTAGGATGCTAAAATATAAACATAATCCAGATTTTTCTTTGTAATGAATGTACTTTCATCCAAATGATATGTTATATAACTTATGTTGTAATTCTGGATTTGTGAGTCAATTTTGTGTTTCCAATGCATTCATGAATAATCAATTTAAAATGCTACATTAACTCTAACACTAATTTGCAAGATGTGATTTTCTGGTGCGGGCATATATAACAACTGAAATATTGCTTCTTCTGGCTTTAACTGCAAAAAAGATTTTAGAATCATAGATTATCAGAGTTGTAAGAAAAATTAGATAACCTCCTTCTGTTAACTTCCTTCTTATTTGTGTGAAAGATCAAAACACTCTACTGAAATAATTTTATACCTTGGTTCAAGTCATAGTATTTCTTAGTTAAAATCTTTCTGTATTTTCTGGAAAATCATGTAGCCCCTCTAATAGTCAGACTATAAAACTGCCAAAACTGCCAGTTAGTAGGGATAAGGACAGAGATCTGTACCAGAGACTGATAGAAAGTAGACTTCATTTAGGTCATGAAGTGACAGTGTAATTACTTTAATATGAAAGAAATCATCTATATTCTGAAAAGGCAATATTTTATGCAGCTGCTGAAATTTCTTTTTGCATTCAATGAAAAAATAGAAAAAGCTTGGAATTTAGAATGTCTTTTCCTTTTATTTCTGAGAGGTAGCAATTGTAAAAATAATTGTTTCTTTTATTATGGGGTCAAAGTCTTTATGAAACTATTGAAAGAGATTTTGATACAAGGCTGGCCTGATGACTCAAAATATATGAAGAGCCTACATATATGAAAACAGAATAGGTTTTTACTGTTTTCCCCAGGCTTAATACCATTCTGCATCTAAAAGTCATATATAATTCTCTACTCAAAAAGGTTGAACAAAAGAAATATTATATATTTGACAAAAATTGGTGGAAAGCAGAAAACTTGAATAGAAATCTAAAATTTATTTTTTGATGCACTTCTGGTTTTTTTTTTTTTTCCTGTTATTCTTGGTAACTTACTGTACTTTAGCAATGGATAAATTGGTTTTGCCAGAGTTGCACAGAAAATACAGAACTTATTAATGTCATAGGTTTATTTCTTCAGAGTCAATTCAATTAAATTTCATCCATAGTATTAGCATTTTTTTTCAGAATAAAGTATTGATGAAAATTATTGATATTTAGACAAATCCATTTCATAGTGTATGTTAATTCTTCACTCATAATAAATAGGTCTGTAAATGATGTTACATAGTTTAAGAATCAACGTGAAATCTAAAATTATTGAATGTGGGTTTTTAGTTTTCATCATAGCATATTAAATGCAAAAAGTATATATCTCCTAAACACTTAGAAAAAAATGATATTGTATATTTTATCTAGTTATGATTTTTAAGGGATACAATTTCCATGTCTTACAAGGCAGCTTTTTCTACTGTCTCAACCCACACTATCACTGCCTTTTCTATATATAATTCTGCCTTTCTCTATAAAATTCATATAAATTAATTAATACTTACCATAAACTGTCTTCATCGATGTCTTTTATTTCTATCCATAGATTATTTCTCTATCCAGAAGATTAAAATACTAGCCTTAAGAAGCATATTTTGATGTTCAGATCAAAGCTATGGACCATCTCCCTCCCCAAAAAAGCATGCACACTAGTGCATACATTCAAAAATTTGGACTCTACAGTTATGAAACCTTATCTTGCATAAACTCCACATGATTGAAGCCATAACAATTTTATACTAATTTTAGCCCCAACCACTAATATAAATTCTTACTTAAAGTAGGCATTAAGATAATGATGATTGAATAATTAATTTTATATTTTTTACTTTTCTGCATTTCAAACTTTGTGTATCTTATACAGGAATATCACAAAACAGTTTAAAAAGTGAATAAGTCCATGGATGTAAAACATTTATATTGATGTTTTTATCAAAACAAGTGTTCTTAAATGAGAACTAAAATTTATGTTTTATAGAGTATAATTGTAATTCTCCTACATAAATATTGTTTTTATCATCAGGCCAAGAGAAAGGAAGTTTGGTACAACTCACAATAAATCAAAATTTAAATTGGACAAAGAAAACAATCTTGATACCCCCTGCAAAGAGTCCTGGGTACTTCCCACTCATTGGAGGCAGTAGTAGCTATGTCATTTTACTTATTCATTTCTTATTCTCCATATTTATTAAATGTGAATAGCTAATGGTTTTCTCATCACACAGTAATGATGACCCTTTACACACAGTAGGTACACAATAAGTGTTATTCACTAGCTAAGAAAAGGGCTGTAAAACTATACAATTAATTATCATTATGTGGCATCTTTAAAGGAGCACAATATATCAGAGATATAAATCCCAAGGAGATAATGATATTAAATTTGACTATACCATTGCTTCCAGCATTTCCAATAACCTAGTGAAATTTTAATTCTCAATGGCAAATTATAATATTACCATAAAATTATAACACACAGGGAAGTCTCCGAACTGCCTTTTACCAACTGTCTTTTCCTTAAGGGTTTAAGTATACTACTGACGTATTACAAGATAATAAGTTAACTCATGTTCTGAACATCCCACTGAAAGGGAGTACCTGATTCAAGGCTAGAAATTCACACTAACATTCCTTTAGTTCTGCAGTATAATCATTAATTTGAAAAGAAGTTTGATTGTTTTAGCTAGAAAACATAAAGGAGCCTGCACTACATCAAGACCTTTAATGGAAACTAATGGAATTTTTGGCATAATATAGTAGAATTAATTAGATCCAGCAATGCACACTGTTTAACTGCTAGCCTGCCATTTTACACTGATTTGAAGTCATACATACTTAACAAAAGACATTGGGTTGATTGCACAAAGGAGTTGAACACTCTTTTCACATTCACTGTGTAAGTTATTATCCACTGTGAAAAGATTATTGACTTTTTTTTAAGGTGATATTATGGAGAGAAATGATTGCTACCAGGATGACTGGTAGAATTATGTATGAGATAAGTAATAACTCCAATTTCTCATCTGCTGAATAAATGACTTTAATTTTAAAATACTAGTTAGTGCATATGAGATTTCTGCTGAATTGAGCAGAATTATCAAAGCTCGTTTTGAAATGTAATGGTCACTGAGTAAAGCATAAAACAAAACCCTTTACGTAGATCTTTGCCTGTTTAATAGTTTATAGATACTACGTTGCTAGTGACATTTCTTATATTTCTCCCAGAAGATTGATCTGAAAAAATTACATATATTTGTTTTTTTCTTGAATTTATAGCAATAGGGTATGTAAATTCCTCATGTCTCTGGTTCTTATACAAAAGATCAATCATATATAATGATAAATGACGGTAGTTTAGTTAGTGTAGAGAAAAGATCAAATTTACCCAGGTAAACATAAGAATATAAAAGATTCTTGTGTGTTTTCCCTATAGCGTTTCTTTCCCCTTACTGTGATTTTCTGTAACAATGTTCACCAACCCTGCCTGATTATTGGAAATATCCAAAAAGCTTGTTATAAAATACAGAGTTCCAGACCCCACTGATGGACCTTTGGGTCCAAGCAAGATTGAGGACCATATGTGCTCCCCTTCATATGCCTGTCCCCCTTGCACTTAGGCAGGCTTATATGACTAGCTATGGCCAATTGCCCTTGAGCAGAACCCATGTGTGTCATGTCAGAATGAGGCAGTTAAGAAGTGGTAAGTCTCCTCCATCCCTTGCTTTCTCAGCTGTGGAGACCTTGAGGGCCATATGTTTCTGATGGCATATCAATAAAATGTTAGGGAGTCACTTAATATAAATGTGATAGTCATTAATGCCGCTTGCAATATTTCCTACTCTTCTTCCTTCTGTGTCTATATTTCATTTCTTTTTAAGGACATCAATCATATTGTATTATGGCCCGCCCTACTCAGTTTGGCCACTTGTTTCCTAGTAACAACTTCTAAGATCCCATTTACAATAAGTTCACATTCATAGGACTCAGGGGTGGGGAGGGTGGGGCTGGAGATTAATGTGTATTTGGGGAGGACACAATTCAATCCATAACACTGAATTTCAGAGCTTTCATGGCATGGTATCAGAAGGCATCCTTATTTTAATTGTTTATATGCTGGGAATTCTAAGGAAATCAATCAGCTGGTGCCTTCACGCAATAGTTCAGGCTAGGTAAGCTGTTAGGAAAGCTGGGTGGAAGCTCATCTGGAAGTATGTCCTAAGGCAGCGTGTTATGCTAATAGCTCATATAGCACTATCTATATTTATCCAGAATAAATATATTTTACCTATCAAATGATACATATATGGTATTCTTGTTAGAGTTGATATGGAAATGGACAGTTTGGTGGTACTTCTTTTGAAAAGGAAACAGGAATAAAATCAAATTAACATTGTCAATATTTATTGCATATTAATATTGTTTTAGAAATTGAAATGAAGTACATAAACCCAGGACCAATTATTTGGGGAGAAGGAAAAGCTATGTTTTGGCAGCCTATCTTCACCTGTCACCACACATACCCATGAGCTCCACCTCTCCCCCTGCCGGAAATATCCTAGACTTCCAACTAAACCAGCCTAGTTGCTTAGCCTATGTGCCTAGTGATTAAGATTAGAGTCTCCCACCACAATTTCCACTTCCCCACCAAAAAAAAAAAAAAACCACAAAATATAGACCTGATTTCTGATCTTTTTCTGAGAGAGACCAAATCTGTTACTTTCTTTGCTCCTTTTTCAGTAAAATATAATAATCCTATGAATATCTTATTCATGGGATTCTTGCAGTGTTAATGGGGATGAAGTATATCTTGGTCCAACAGAGTCTAGAACTATGGAAGTGCTCAATAAACATTAGTATCAGTTGTTTACTAAAATGATGATGGTTCTCATCTCCCAAGTATTCCCTCTCATTTACACTACATCTCTATCTCGTTCCCTCTAGATGTCTCCCACTAACCTAAACAATTAGTTTTAATGGAAACAGGCTATTTTAAATATCTGCTTCAAATTGAGCATTTCAAGATGATGAAACCTGGACATTTGATGGACGTCAGGACATAGGTAGAATCTTTTGATGATGCTCAATGTAATTTAAGTGGCCACTAACGGACCAGTGCTACACGTCAATGGAGACGTTGCACCTTGTCTCAAAGATGGTTTATCTTAATATACAAATTGATCTGGGTCCGTTATAATAAGTGCTTCATAAATACTTAATTTTGTCATAAATTTTCATATTCATTAGTGTGGCAGTGGTATTGTTTATGAATTCCAAAAGTAGATATTGGATTGTGTTTGTAAACTGGTCTGTTCCTCTGGGCATGTTAGATTGTATTAAATTCAGAGGTTTCACTTTTACTTGATTAAATTATGATTAGGGCTTTGATTCGGCCATGTCAGTAGGACATTGAGGCCCTGCCCCCTTGGTGGATGGAGAATCACAGAGAAAATAACATGGTAGGGGAGAGAGTTTTAGTTTTGATGCTGGAGGCCTGGGAAGTAAACACACAGGAGAAGAACACAGTCGAATAGAGACGGCTCCATAGACACAGCAGAGGCCCCGGGAAGTGATAGCCTGATAGTCTACAGCTGGCCTTGTGGAGAGAACAGAGCAGCTGAGCCCAGGAAGAAAAGAGCCCCGGGGAGAGAGATGAGCCTTATACCAGCCTAGAGCTGAGATCAGAAGAAGCTGGGACCAGGGAGGGAGTCTGAAGAGGAAGGCTGAACCCTTGCAGAGACCGGCAGTCATCTTGCCCCATCACGTGGCCACAGACTTCGGTGAGAGAAGTAATTTACTCTCTATGGCCTTGTGACTGTAAGCTTCTACCCCAAATAAATACACTTTATAAAGACCAGCAGATTTCTGGTACTTTGCATTGGCACCTGGTTGGCTAATACAATTAGGGTCAAGTTCAAGGAGGGAGTCACCCAATCAAATTTCAGTCAGTGAGCCCTGATCAAATTCCTGCTCTAATATTTACTTTTCAAACCTTGTGCATATATATGCCATTATATATCAGAGCTGCAAAACCCATATGTCTTATAGGTAGAAACTCACTACCTATTTATTTACTTATAATTTCCCAGGAAACGGAGCTTTCAAGATTTTAACCTCCTGTATTCTCATATTCAATGTACATATTTCCAGTTTGTCTCTCTGATCAACGTATACATAATGAATGAGAGTGCTAAATTTCCTTAAACTTTTAAATGATGTTAAGCCAAGGTAGGCAAACATTTCTGTAAAAGGCCAGATAGTACATATTTAGGCTTTGTGGGCTGTATGGTTTCAGTTACAACTACTCAACTCTACTCACTTGTATCTACTCACTCAACTGTAGTATAAAAACAGCCATAGACAATATGTAAACAAACCAGTTTCTGATAAAACTTTATTTATAGATATTGACATTTGAATTTCATATAATTTTCAAATACCGTAAAATAATATTCTTCTTTTGATATTGCTCCAACCAATGAAAATGTAAAAAAACATTTTTAGGTGTTGGACTGTACAGAAACAGGCAGCTGGCTACATTTGACCCATGAGCCATAATTGGGCAAACTTTGCCTTTGGCATTTAGTTATTTTTACCAGAGGATAAAGCTGATATCTGATTCATGATCTACCAAAATCTCATGCAGAAAGAAATACCATAATCCCTGAAAATTAATGCCAAAATTATTTTTTGATATCCACAAATGGTATAAATGCGTTTTCTTCAATATATGTTCAAAAATGTTAGGTAGTATATACATTTTCACTTTCTCTCAGAAGTGATAAAGCTGATGACTCACCTACCAGCCAGTAACAATTAAGCCAGGGATTTGGCTAACATGTGAAATAAATAAATTCTAAGAGTCCAAAATGTCACAAGATACCAAGATGTTTGGATCTGGGACCAGGGCCAGATTTTAAGAACAATTAGCATATATTTTGTTGTTTGTTTTATTAGCAAAGTATTTTCACAAACAATATATCATTTGCTTCCTGCAACAACCCACAATGATATTAGTATTGCCATTATACACACACAAACACATAATATACGTATATATGTGTGTATATGTACACACATATACACAGCAGAAATATCACTAAGCATCCAAAAAAAAGCATCTCTAAGTTGCAATTAAATTGAATCTAATTTTGGCAACACCTAGGAGAAATTTAAGAAATTGATTATCATGTTTCTCTTTCAAAAGAGGGAACAGAATTAAGGTAACAGGTTTTCCCTTTGTCTAACCAAATAACCCCCTTATTTCCAGAAGGTCCCAATTCTATTATTAAGAAAGCAGAAGGAAGGGCATGAAAGGGGAGACATTGGGGGAAAAAAACCTAGAGTATGCCAAGCAAATAATGTTAGGATTAAAAATATTGACCTGGAGTAAATATTTATGAAAAGAGGAAAGGATATTTTCCAGCAGTCTCCCAGTCTTGACACCACACATACCCTTATAAAATCCATCCCTTTCTGTTCCCACCTGAAATGACCTAGAGTACCGACTAAGCCTGTCTTGCTTAGCCCTTACTATAGCAGGTATAGTATTCTAAGTTCTTAACAAATCTATTATTGCTATTAATCAGGTGAGGAAAAGAAGTTTCAGAGAAGTTAAATAACTTGTCTAAGAGTCTAATAAAGAGTCAGAGACAAGTCTTGAACTACATCAGACTCTACTGCCTCCTAACGAAGATATTGTCAAATTAGTATTAATTTTAAGACAAGAAATTACATTGTAGTATTACTTTAAAGAAATTTGCCATTTACATTATTTCTATATAACATACAAAGAAATAATATATCTATTTCATATATGATTTTAGACCATAACAATAGAAATGTCATAGCATAGATATACAGTGAAACATTTTTTTTTGGTAATCTTTTCCTGAACCTCTTAAGAAAAACATCTATTTCTGAAGATTCAAAAATGCCTACTAATGTTTCAGTAATAGAACCTTTGATATAGCACAGTTCAATAAGTCTTTTTCCTCTAGCATGCTAGTGAACCTAAGAGAAAGTTTAACAGTGATAATCAAAAGAACCTCAGAGTTGAACACTGTTCCAATTATAGCAAATGATTAGTACAGGTGGACCTTTCTCCATGTTCAGTGACTGTTGGTAATCCTTAAATAATCAGGCAGCTGCTAGATAGCAAGAAAATGTCAAGTCGAACACCTGGGTGTTAAACATTTATACATGCTTGTAGGTCACTTTTGATCTATCTGCCCAACATGCCAAATGTCAGCGGCTTTGCAGAGGTTAGGACGAAAGCATCTCATTAGAGGATGGCTAGAGCTTGCTTAAGAGTCAAAAGCTACAAAGAATCCTGTAGCTGTTTCAATGCAGGGCATTGATTTTCCTTTGCATTGAGCTTACCAGTATTTTTGAGTAACCCAGGTCTTCTGTTGTTTATACATCTTTAAACTACTCTTTTCCTCTTTTCTCTTTAAAAGAGCCTTGCAATGGCTTCATTTTTCCAAGGAGAACAATACATATTACTGTTTAATGGCCTAGGATGCCATTATATGAAGGAGCAGCCTGCACTGGCAACTTCAAATTACACTCGGAGTTCTTCAAGGAGTTAATGACTGGTGGCTACATGATGTATACAGGGGCAATCAGCAACAAGATAAGGGAGCATCTTGGCTCACAGGATGTTGTGCAGACAGAAGCATGCTGTCTGATTGCCTTCTCTAACCTTCTGTTCAGTTGTTTCCCTTGCTATTGTACTGCAACACCAGTAATTAGTTTGCAATGGGCTTGGGGAAAATGGGCTCACAAGCAAACTTATTTTCTTTTTTCAAAAAACTGATCAAGTTCATAAGCTGTGGTGAGTGCCTTACTAAAATCAATGTAGAGTTTATAAGTGAAAAAGGACAAAGCATAACACAAAATGAAACTGGATTTTTCCATCCAATTTAGAGGGAAACAAATTTGATTTAAGAAAGAATGTCAAGAAAAAAGAATGTCATGTATTGAGTCAAGGGCTCACAAAAAATAGCAAGTCCATGAAGAACCTTTTGGCTCTACCATAGCTCCCCATAGTATACAACTCTCCTAGCTACACAATTTGAAAAGGTAATTTAGCTCACAGTCCAAATACTACATAATTTTTCATTTGATTATTATGATAATATTTCTATATTTTATATGATAATAATAAAGTTCAATGACCTTACTGAAGATAAGATTGAATCTTTATTTTAGCAATTGCTTACAGCCTGTGGTTAAGAAAAAAAGTCATTAGTATATATGCTCTATTTGAATTCATTTTGGATTCAAACTGCTGAATCAATCCAAATTTCTACCCAATCTGAAGATTAAGATAACTTAGTTCAATCAAAGTTGAAGATGACTCCTAAAGAGATAGTTTCCTCTAAACTTTCTAAGTAACCTGGGACTGTTCTTGGTAACTAAAATTCCAGGTGAGATTGAAAACTGATCAACCTTGAGCCTTTAGTACAATTATGTGACCTTGCCACCAAACCAAAGGAATAGATTGCAGAGTACCTTTTTACAAGCCTTGGGGGTATGCAATGCAGTTGCAAACACACATGGCTCAATCGCAATGCCTTTCCAGTAGTGTTAATTCATTCCCAAGACTTGAGGGTAATAACTCTAAAAGAACTCATGAATCATCAAACCTCAACAAACTCCTCCACACTTACTTCCCCCACCCACACCCCCCACACTGAATCTCCTTTCCCCTTTCCCTCGCTACACTTGAGATAAAATTTGTTGGTGCCATCATTGGCCAGAACATCAATTAAGAGGTTTGTGTCCTTAGGATATGGTTTTGTTGTGTATTCAGAAAGAAACCCTTGTTAAACCTTTTCTCTAGCCTCTTTATCAACCCATCCCTATCATGTATGTATGGGAATGGGGAATCCCTAAACCCAAGATCCACATTTCCATTTGGGAAACTCTAATTGGCATCAGCTTGTGTCACATGGTCCTCTTTTAAGTACAGGTTTGGAGAAGAGTGGTAGAAAGGAGTTAAGAATATCTTGATAAAATTCTTACCAAGATTCCATGGAATGTGGAAGGAACAGCTCCCAAATGAAGACATTCTAGACAGTCAGAAAAAGTAGTAGATGTCACATACAGAAAGTATTCTGCAGGAGTAAAATCATGATAGTCAATTCCTAACAATTCCTCCATTCTAACTGTTCCTTATACTTCCACCACATCATTCTCCTTTCTCTTGCCTCCATTTCCTCACCTCTTATTCTCTCTAATCTAACTTCCCCTCTTAAGAATCCACAGAAACAGCCCAGGGAGTATACAATGTCCTGATTCTAAACTAGTAATGTTATAATACTGAAACATTTTGGTTTTCAGTATTTATCCTACTTGATCTCTCTGCAGAGTTTAGCACCATTGTCCACCTATCTTTACCTTTCTTCTTTCAAGTCTTCTTTCACGGTATTCTCTTCTGGTTCCACCTCTTCCTTCATCAGGTGTCCTTTTCTAGCTCTAATGCCTTGAATGATCTTCCTGCAATCTCATAATGATGTTTAAACAGGTGAGGGTTTAAAAAAAGAACATTTTTATTAAAATATAACATTCAGAAGTGTGCATAAATTATATCTGTACAGCATAATACATTTTTACAATGTGAACACAGGTGTAGTCAGACTCAGATCAGGAAACAGAGTATCACCTGTGTGGAGCAAGATGCTATGTGGTGGTCATGGGAACACAGGCTCAGGAAGAAGAGAAACTTCCAGCAAATGACTGCCTTCTTACTTACACAGAACAAAGGATCCAAAAGAGTAGGGAAAGAGATCCCATCAGGGCTGGTCTCCTGGGAAGCACCAACTGACCAGCTTCATATGAGAGAAGAGAGTAGCCTATATCATCCCAGAGTGGTTGTTTATACCCCAGGAGAAGGAGACCTGGCCACTGAGGAAAAAGCTTGTGCTAAGCCAGCTTTGTGCAGAGTTCCCGCCCTGAAAAGTAGCTGGGGCTGCTTTTTCCAGGTTTTGGGTTCAAGGTATGGTCAGGCCTTTCCATTAGACTCAATGTCTCCTCAGGGCTGTAGAATGGAAGCATTGAAACATCTGCACATAATAGAAAGGAGAGGGTAGACAGGGGCTGGGAGATGGCCGCTGAGCCTGTCCTTGATTGTCCCAGCAACCTGTATCTCTGAAGTGCCCTCATGCCCCTTCCAAATTACTTGAGCCCTTCAAAGGTAAGTGTTATTATAACAGTATAGATTAGTTTTAGATTTTTTTAATTTTATGTAAATGGAATCACAAAGTATGTAGTCTTTAATATCCTACTTCTTTTACTCAATGAAGTATATGTGAGGTTCATCCACGCTGTTGCATAATATAGTTCATTATTCTCATTGCTGTGTGGATTTCCACTGTACAAATACAACACATTTTATTTATCCATTTTTTCTGTCGATTAACATGCGTGTTTCCTGTTTTTCTTTATTATGATTCATGCTACTGAGATATTTTAATTAAAAGTTTATGCAAAAAAAATTAATTTACCCTTTTATGCAGTCAGCTTTTATCCTTTGTCAAGCTGAACTCAAACAAAAAAAGAGACAAATAAGGATAAGTATGTTGAAAACTGATGTAAATGTGGTAGGAACACATTTTTCCTTATAATTTGTGGAAACTTTCACCTTCAAATTTAACATGAATAGCTTTGATTCTAAACAAACTGTCAAGATAGACTTTAAAATCAGATTTATTAATGTAGATTCTAAATTTAGAAATACTTGTATTTTACACTTTGGTAGTAATAGCTCTCCAGTTAGTTTTATAAGTGGGAATAGTAAATGCTATTTACATTTCATAGGATTCCTAACTTTAAAGGAAAATACTATAAATGTTCTATATGTGAAGATAATTTAACAAGTCCTTTGAAATTTTGAATAAAGCTTTAGATGGGTTATTATGATTAAAATGGTTTTCTATTTCTGAACAGTCTATATTATTCATTTCTATATATCATGTTCTGATTGTGTTTTAAGCCATTTTTGGACCCTACAGCAAATGGTTTTCATTAAAATTTATTACAGCTTTATTAAATATGGGTAGCAATATAAAGTATATCCAGACTAAATCACTTGCAGCAGTTCTGTTGCTGATCTACTTAAAATAAGAAGTAACACCCTATGCTAACCTATTAGACCTTTGTGAAAGTATTTTGCAAGAATTCTTATTCTGGCTAATCAATTTTGGTATAGCTAATCATTCTTTATGAGACTCAGTTTCCTTATTTGTAAAACTGGCATAATGACTACCTCACAGGTAAGCATAATTCTAAGAGTCCAATACAAATATATTATAGGCATTAAATATTCTAGGTCTACAGCACTTTAATTGTGTTGTACATTTACTTATTAAATCTGTCTGTCTTACAACCTGGTCTCCCCAGCTAGCAAATTGGGATTCATGGGAGACCCCAGAATCACTGTAAGATGCCATATTCAGGATAGTTTCTCATGATCTGGAAAAAAAATGTTGCTTTGGAATGATGAGCATCTATGGTTAAGCAAATATCATTAATAGTAATCTGGCAAGTAGTTACCTTACCTTAATTACTAAATATTTAGCCTTGGGCCCTGTTGGTGAAGGACAAGGGCAAATGGTATCTGAGGCCAGCAGAGAAGTAGACCTCGAACATCCATGATTTATGGAAGATTTCCTCAATATATGGCTTTTTTAGTCTGTGGGGAATAAACTTCGAGACCACGGAAGAATACTCAAATGTAGAGATCCTTTTCTTTAATCTCATTACATAGGTGAAATATAAATCAGGGCATAAACTATAATTCTATGAAAGACAATTTTTATAAGATCTTGAAACATACAACTAACCCGATAATAAGAAATGTTAGCAATAAATAAATAAATAAAGCACTTTGTCACCTATGTGCTAAAAGAAAGGCTGTGCTAGTAATTTGGGTTACCCCTTATCTGCCTAATTTTTGCGGAAGTCAGAGGAGACCAGAGCTTTCATCTGATTAACTGAACACAATTTCCAGAAGAGAGGAGAGCAGATTCTGCCTCATTGTAATATATCCCTCTTCCCTTCTTTCTACCTAACCAAAAAGAAAAAGGAGGAAGAGGAGGAGGAAGAGGAGATATGGGAGGAAGGGAGGAATGGCGTAAGGAAGGAAAGAAGGAAAGAAGGAAAGAGGGAGGAAGGTAAAAAGGAAACCTTCACACACAAAACAAACAAAAAAAACCCTTAGCTTTCTCTGTTCTTTACCCCACACTGATTATCCCTTTCCTAAATTATTGTAAGGGTTTTACTTAGTATTCTAGGTTTACTTAATTGTTGAATTTCTTTCTGTTACCCCCAAAATTAAATATTTCAAACTGCGGGACCATACTTATTTTTTTACACATTTGACTCCTAATTTTTTAATCACCTCTTAACAACTTTTATGAAAAGTTAGGGTGACTAGAGGGAATATTATAGTCAGAGAAGATGGAGTCCTTTTTTAGGCAAGTAATGTAAGAATATGCTTCTTGGCAAACGACGTAGCTAAGGGAACTAAGATATGAAGCTCATTCATGTTCACTTGAAATGCAGGTTTTTAGTTCAAAATTACGTTCAGAGTGAAGAACCAACATTTATATGGCACGTTTTAGGCATAAGGTTATGTCTTTGCCAGTTTAGTCAGTCAACAAATATTTACCAAGCTACTGTCTTGTGCGGATACAGAGGTGAACAAGAATGGTGATTGTATTTGCATATGAAGACAATAAAAGTAAATAAGATAATTTCAGAACCTGACAAATGCCAATGTGAAGGGGTGTCACAGGAAGAGGCCAGGTTAGCTCTAACCAGAGTGGCTCAGGGAAAGCTTCTCTGAGCGGACAGTATGAGCTGAGACTGCAATCTCTGGAGAGATCTGGGGGGTGGGGGTAAGAACTAAAGTTAGGGGCAGAGGGAGCTGCAAGTACAAATGCCTTTAGGCAGAACTGAACTTGGCATGTTTACATACGGAAAGATGGCTGTTTACAGCGGTCTGCTTTCTAACGATGGTGGGCAGAGCACAAACTGAGAAAAGACACCACAAATAACTTAATGACATCTTTATATCAATAGTACTGATAGCTAACATTTATTGAGGGCTTAGTTTGTACAAGTAGGTCAAACTTTGTGCGTAGACTACATAGAAAGATCTTTAGTGTTTAAGATCAGGTTTTGAGGGTAGACGGCATCTGGATTTGAACTCTGGCTATGCCACTTACTAGCTATATGAGGGCTAACTGCCTTACTCTCTCTTCATCTTTTCTTCCCCTTCTTTAGAATGGGGATAATAATAGTTCTTGCTTTGTATGGTTGTTCTCAGAGAATTGAATAGCATAATAATAACTAACAGTTATTTAGTACTTCCTATGTGCAATGCTTTGTATGTATTAATTCATTTAACCTTGCCTGGATTAAACTTCATTAGTCTAACATGAGAGTACATTCTCTTTTTATTTGGTACGCTATAAAGCATTTCCTGATTTCTTTATGTATCCTCTAGTGTCAAGTGCTGTAAGGAAAAACATTAAAAAATCACAAGACCTGATTCCCTCCAATAAAGTTCAATGATAATAAATATTGCATTATGATTATTGCCTTGTTATTTCAAGAGAGTGTGAGCATTTTGAGAATTGGAATTGCAGTCTCTTCATCATCAAAGTCCCATAACATAGTATCTGACATATAGTAGGTCCATAATAAATGTTTGTTAAGTGAATAAATACATTTTAGAATTCTACAGTTAGAGTCTTTATTTTCAGCTGACTTGTTTCTTCTTTTCCCTCCTGACTATTGTTAATATAAATGTCTTTTCTTTGCACTTTCTTTTTGCTGTTTCTGCTCCACTTCACCTTTGATTATTTTTTCCAAGTACATGTTTCACTGAACACTTCTACAGTTGGGAATATCTCCTTTTCTCTTTAAAGCCTTTGGTTTTACTCCCTCCCTTGAGTGTTCCCTTTATATCATTTTAAATATATCCTGCCAACATGACATCTTGAAAAGGGAGCTAAGCATCTTTTCTTTTGACCATTGCTTTTACTTTGATTTCTTTCTGTTCTTAAGAAACATATCTATTCTATATATGTATATAACTTTCACAATTTTTGAGAAATTAATTTTAACTATTACTGTAGCAGGATCAGAAAAGCAGTATTATTTGCCTTCACATTTCTCAATCTCTCTTATTTCTTCCAGAAGTTTCATCTAAATTCTACTGGCCTATGTGTGTGTTTATGTGGGGGGAGTGTATTTCAATCTGTAACATTCATAGCTAAATAAGCATCCTTCAGGTCTTACAGAATGAATCTAAATATTTATTCTTATGGGTCATTTTCTGTTCACTGCAATCCTGTCTTTGTTTCCTAAGACAAAGTTAAATTCTCTGCTAACAGAGACATCTTTTGGTATCCTAAGAAGGTTAAATCATTTTTTTTCCTTCATATTTCTTTTGGGGGTAGTGTTACAGATTCACAGATCTAACCTTTTCTCAATTCACTTCCTTGGTCAAACATTTTCAAACTTGCACATCTCCAAACATAGCCATTGGTGTCCTAAATTAAAGTCCTCCCTGTGTATTACTTTTTACTTTACAACCAGAGAAAGAGCCCCCAGCCTCTCTCTTGATGTGAAATCAATTTCCTTCTTTGTATTGAGGCTTGTTTCCCTTGTACTAAGATTACATCTAGTCCTCTTCCTCTAGCTGTCTATGTTCTTAATGCATTACATGGTTCTGCTTGAAGATCTGCTTTCCCTATATCTGGGTGATTTTAATTAGTCTTTTGAAGTTTCTTTTGAAACCTTTCTTCTCTTTCCCCTTTGATTATTTACTATCTACAAATCTCTTATTTCGGTCTCTAACTAAAATTCTTTTTTTATATTACTATTTCTTCCGAAATTTTAATTCCAGTTATCAGTGTGTTGTTCTGCTTATTTTCTTTGTGGGATGTGTGTGTACACACAAATACATTTTCCATCTTTTAAATCTCTTCTCCACCTTTTTGAACACCAAGAGGAACAGGACGGTCCCAATTCTTGCCCTAGAGCTCAAGATAGCTAGATGAGTAAACAAATAAGTAAACAAATATTTTCTAAACAATAAAGTAAGTTTGATGATACAGAAGTCTATTAAAAAATGCATTGTTTTCTCAAACTTTCTAGCCAAATTTTTGCAAAGAAGGTTACTTGAATTTTGTCTTAAAATTTGAATACGTTTGCCAAAAACATGAATAAAATGAAATATTTTAGCAGCCTCATCTTCTGAAAGAAGACACCTCTGCTTCTCAAAGATGCCAGCCAAAATGGTTGGCACACTTGTCACTTAAAATTACACATTAGAAATCAATTCAGTAGTTAGTGGGGAAAAGCTTTAGTCCATGACCCAGAAAGTTATGGTTAAGGAACAGCTTCTGGTACTCAACTAATAAATTTTTGTTAGTCATTTACCTTGCTAAGTTGCACTTTCTTTAAAAAATATATATATAACAGAACATTTGCCGTACCTACTACAAGAGCCTGATTTGTGCATATGATGAGGTAATGCAAGTGAAAATACTTTTCAAAAGTTTTAATAAAAAAGTAGAATTTTCTGCAAGATTTTTATTTTTCAATTAAAATAAAACATAATAGCTCTGTTGTATCAGTATCACACTTTTCACTCCAACTGTGAGCTGCTTGACCTTCCTTAGAATGGAATAATTACAGACTTATGATTTGTGAACAAGATCCACGAGATTTATAATTCTCATGAGATTTATGACAGATTCATGAGAAGTTCGAATTAATTTAATTAAACTATATCTCTGTACATTAAAAATTGGGGAAGAAGACTTTTAAACTCCTGGTTATAATGGAATTACACTCTGATTTATTTTGATTATGGCAGTTTTAAATGTTAGTCTAGATATGATGTAGATGAAATTGTTGTATATTCTCTAGTTCAGATTTATTTTAAAATGATGCATCAGAGTTCTATGGAAATGGTTATTTAATGAATTATTTTGTCTCAGGATGTCAGAAATGAAATCCTTTATATCAACCTGAGCTTGCAGATTTCTATTTGTATTTACACCCGAACAAAAGAACCTGAAACAAATTAGTTCTCAGCTGCAGTATTTTTAGTTCCCACTGTGTTCATTTCTAAAATTCACCTATATAAATATCCATTTTTAAAAAGGCTTATTTTCCTTTTAATGAAGACTTTCAGAATTCTTTATTTATTGACATATCATGATGTTGAAGACTCCCTATAGATATGTTCATTGGTAAGAACACTTAATGGATTTTGCTAGCCACCTACTTTGTAATGTAAGTAATCAAAAATTGAAAATTCCCACATCATCCATTAAATTCTTACTATTTCTTTACTAATGAATTAGTGGGTTTTGTGTGTTTACATTCTTAAACAACATTACAATGAAGAATGCTAATATCATGTTGTATACCTTTGGTGCTAGAGGCAAAAAGTTATGCATGACATTTTAAAAATCTCTGATATAGTTTAGAATAATGGAGCTGTGGACTGATTATATATATTCATCAGAGATGCTACCTGATTTAAAACAATCTACTATGTGAAAAATATCTAAATTACTGGGCAGATAAATTATGATGAGATTCATTATTAAAAATTCTTTCATTACAAAATTATTCTCTCACAGAAACGTAAGACAAGAAATGCCTAAAGTATTTAATGATTATTTGGCAGATCATTAATTACTTGACAAAAAAAAATAACCTAGATGGTTAAGCTACTAAAATCAAAGTGTTAAAAGTGACTGCCCATAGTAAAACAATCAGAAGAGAAGAGAAAATATATTTGAAATGATAGGCTGAGCCATTAAAAGAATTCTTTAATAGAATGAAACCTTGCAGGATATACTGAATGTATAACACTACTTACAGTTGTAATTCAAAAGTACAATGTCCATCTTTTATCGTCTATTCAGTCAAAAGTTATTTGTTACTGGCATAAAGATAGACACATTGGTCAGTGGAATAGAATTGAGAATCCAGAAATAAACCCTCACCTTTACAGTCAACTGGTTTTTGACAAACCTACCAAGCCCACGGTAATGGGAAAAAACAGTCTCTTCAACAAATGGTGTTGGGAGAACTGGATATCTATAACCAAAAGAATGAAAGAGGACCCCTAACTCACCCCCTATACAAGAATCAACTCAAAATGTATCAAAGATCTAAATATAAAAGCCAGGACCATAAAACTACTAGAAGAAAATATAGGGAAACATCTTCAAGACCTTGTAGCAGGTGGTAGTTTCTTGGACCTTACAGCCAAAGCACGTGCAACAAAAGAAAAAATAGATAAATGGGACCTCCTCAAAATTAAACACTTTTGCACCTCACAGGACTTTGTCAGAAGGGTGAAAAGGCAGCCAACTCAATGGGAAAAAGTATTTGGAAATCACATATCTGATAAGGGTTTAATATCCAGGATATATAAAGAGATGTTACAACTCAACAATAAAAAGACAAACGACCCAATTAAAAAATGGACAAAAGACTTGAATAGACATTTGTCCAAAGAAGAAATACAAATGGCAAAAAAACACATGAAGAAATGCTCAACATCACTCATGATTAGGGAAATGCAAATCAAAACTACAATGAGATATCATTTCACACCTATTAGAATGGCCACTATTAAAAAGACAGAGAACTACAAGTGTTGGAGAGGATGTGGAGAGATAGGAACACTTCTTCACTGTTGGTGGGAATGCAGAATGGTACAGCCACTA
>JAQZBX010012419.1:0-33265 GCA_029593785.1 Cabassous unicinctus
CTTGCCGCATCAGCCCACGGCGCCGCGCGAGCCGGCCTGCCCTCACAAGGAGGCGCTGGGAAGCGAACCCGGGGCCTCCCATATGGTAAACGGGTGCTCTATCCACTGAGCCACACCTGCTTCCTGCCGTGAGGTTGCTGCATCAGCCCACCGCACCGCTCAGACCAGCGTGCCCTCACAAGGAGGCCTCGGGACGCGAACCCGGGCCTCCCATATGGTAAACGGGGGCTCTATCCACTGAGCCACACCCGCTTCCCCTCAATCGTTGTGTTCTAAGTAATATTATCATCATCAATATTATTTCGAGGTCCCTGTTTGATATTTTTCCAGAGAGGCATTCCTTCCTGGAACGATTTAAAAACAAAATGTGACAAAACAAAAACAACAATAGCAACAAAAAAAAACCCTAAAGATTTTGGGAAATATTGAAGTTTATTAAGTAAGCAAAAGATCAGAATTTTTAGATTGTGTGCCTAGTGGGATATAATTTATTAATTTCTTGTCTCTCTTGTTTGCTCTTTCCTTCCTCCATCCCTCCACCCCTGGCTGCCTGCCTGCCTGCGTTCAACCAGGAATTTATTACATGCCAGCTGCGTGCCAGGCACCGTGCAGGGGTGCCCTCTTGCAGTGAGGAGCTGTAGAGACAAACTCCCGCCCTGGTTCACAGGCTCTTAAATAGAACTTGAAGTAGTTAAAAGAGCACTAGCCTTGGTTTCATCCTTTCTGGCAGGAACCAACTGCTTCTACTTTGGTGAGTCACCCACGTGCCTGGGCTGTGTACCTGCAAAATGAGACCATTGGCCTCCATGTTCTCTCTCAACTCCAGAGTTCTAAGATATTTACGTCAAGTGATAAGCTGCCTAGTTAAGATCGGCAACATCATTCCCATCAGGTCTGTCTTCTGCCCCTAGGGTTTCTCATTTGACCATGGTGGCTAATATGAAAGGGAGCTGTTTAGAAGCCAGTGAGAGTAATGTTCACAAGTTTTAGCTTGCAAGCAGGACTGGCTACATATTTTATGGGGCTGTTGCAACAGGAGAATGTGGTCCCTTTGTTCAAATATTATTAAGAATTTCTAGACAGCAACAGCAGTATATTAAAGCAAGCACGGGGCCCCTCTGAGAGCAGGGACCCTAAGCCGGCTCTTCCTGAAAATGAATCTGATTAAAGACAGAAGTGTCTTCCTATTTTGTAAGTACATTGAACGGGTCTTTTCATGGTACATTATTATTTTTGTTATTGTTATTATCTTTCTTACTGTTTTTCCTTACACTTTACTTCCCATCTTATCTAAGTGTAAACCCCTTGAAACAGACTTCAGTTTTCAATACTTTGTGATTCCCTCCCAGCCAGATGGCTGCTTGGTGAATGTAGTGAATATAGTGTTCATTTGTTGTGAGGGCAAATTGTGATTTTTCAAAGAGACCACCTTTTCCAGGGAAACGGTTTTTAAAATTCCAGCTTAAAGAAGTCAGAGTTCCTCTTAATAAGGTGTTTGTGGGAACCAAGAGGGGCCGTTTGGTGGGGGACTCTGAAATAGAGCTGGCTCTAGGCAGCATAAAGGAAAAGCATCCTGACGCAAAGAATTGTCTTTTTTAAACCTATTTTGGGCAAAGCAGATCCGTATTTTTGCGGCTAGATGGGACTTCATGAAAGGGGTTACCCAGCTTAGGTAGAGCTAAGAAAATCAGTGAGTGGATTCACAAGCTTGCAGTGTTTGTAACTCTGCATTTATTCTGTATGATACTTTGAATAAATGCTTTTCTTATGTAGGGATATCCCTCATGGCAGAGAGCCCAGAGGGCCTGTTGAAGGAGTTATAAATTGCACATGTAAGGGCCTGGACTTTTGAGTGTTGGTAAAGCCTCTGAGAGGAGATGCATGAAATGCATTGTGACATCCGGGGCTTTAGTTGCTAGTTTTCTTCTAGAAATTTTGGCAGCTCTTTTAACCAAGAGACATCAGCAATGCACTTATTTTCAATGACCTGGACTCTCCAGGAAAGTTGAGAAATCCATCCAAACAGAAAGTAAATAAAGACATGTATAGGCAAAGCCTTTTCTACAGGCATTTTTGTTGGATTTGGATCTTCTAAACTGACGGAGTTGCAGCTTCTGCCTTCTTTTTGTCCTCCCTCCCTCGTCCCAATTTCCTAAAAGCAATGAACTAATGTACTCAGGTCCTTTGACTGTACCCAGTAATCGTGGCAATTAATGGCTTTTTGTAGAATGGGTTCCTGGCTATCACCACCCCAACACCTCAACGTCCTAGCCGTGGCTCCTTGCATTCATGTAAGCCTGAATGATGAAATGGCTTACAAAAGAGAGCAGAGGAGACTTGTCTGGAGGGCAGTCACTTAGATGGACATTGAAGAGGAGGCCCTAGCTTCCTGTTAGCGGGTCCATATTAAAAGAAACTCACCAGAGTTCTAATCCCTAGGATCACAGGCTGTAAAGCTACAGTCATCTGGGATCCATTTGGGGGCAGATAAATCTTCCTAAACTATTTTGAATATGAGAGGAGGGGAAGGAAGGAGAAGTCCCACCACCCAAATAAATTATTTAGAGAAAAGATCAAAGTTTGCCATTACAGCTGCATTTGGATTTCACTGAGGTAATAAGCGTTTATGTTCTTGATGAAGAAGATTAAAGTTCCTCCTTGGAGTATGAGTGTCAACATGCTGGAGTGAAAAGAATACTGTATGGAAATAGGAGGCAGTGGGCCTGTTGTCTAGTTTAGGCTTTTATGTGCACTTGATTTGGCCCCAGAACCCATTGCTAACTGTGTGGGTCTCGGTTTCCTTAACTTTAAAATGACCAAGCTCATAGAGACCACATGTGAAATAGCTATTGTAAGACACTACAGTGAGCAAGTTCTTATTTTCAGCACTACCTCATCTCTATTCTCATAGCCCTGGGAATCATGTGCCCTCCAAAACTGGAAAGGGCTTAGGAGTACTGTGAGGTTGTGACATCATTTCTCCATGGGCTTTTGGAAAGCGTGAGACTTTTCTAGGCAGTCTTGTGCCACAACTCTGAAGTAGACTGCCAAGATTTCCCCTATAATGGTAATTTGTGTGTGTGTGCATTGATCCATCCGTTCTTTCAACAATTGTGTGCCAAGGACTATACAAAATACTGTGGAAAGAGTGATGAATAAGACAGACACAGCCCCTGTCCTTGTAGAGCTCACATCGTTCTCCTGTCATGTGAGGGATGTCAGAGAACATAACACGGAGCAAGAAGGAGTAATGTATTTACAAAGCACTTCAAAGCATTCCCATCTCCAGTCTAAAGATAACAGTAACACAGCTCCTTCCTACCTAAAAGATTTCGTATTTCTCCTTTGGGATTTTTTCCCCATGGAACATGTCTCTAATTTTATAATGAAAGTCATTTTAGGACCAAATTAAGAGAACACATACCTGTGAATTTTATTCTGCTAGGGAAATGGGGTTTTGAGCCTCCTACAGTGAGCCTATTACATAACAATTGTATCATTCATGCATATATATCTCAAAAGCTAGTTACCTCTACCTGTTCATAATTCATGTCTATAATATAAAATCTGTTTGAACCAGCAGATTCCAATATGCAGAATAAAGGGATGCTCGTTTGGCCTAACCTCTGTAAAACCTGGGTTAGGTTTTATGGCCTCCCAAAACATACTGGTCCAGATTTCTCCTTGTTCTCCTTTCCCTTTCCCCTTCAAGTGTGCTGTGGTATAGGCGGCACTGTTGCTCTGGGTTTCCTACTTATTCTACCTGTTTAAGTCTGTAGTGATAATTATTTTTCTCTGAAGTGCATGATGTAACCCAGGAGGCCAGCTTGAGGTCAGTAGGATTCACAGGGCACAGTAATTACTGGCAACTGCGGATTGCTTTTGTGGGCAGAAGCCTTGGAAAGATGTGCCATAAAGGTGTAAACAGATCATTTCCTTTTAGCTGCTGTTAGCAGTGCCACCTAAAGGGATTCCCACTCATTTAGCTCTGCTCCCCATTCACTTTTACAGCCGCCAAATATAAAGCCCCCAAAGTACTACTCTGGAGAGTAGCTGATGACATATCAAGTAAATCTCGACTTACCTTAATTCTCTGTGAACTGTAGATCAGGTTGGTCACTTCTTTGTGTATCTTCTAAAAGCCCCAGCCCAGAGCCATGCACAGAGTGGGTGTTAACTAACTCATTGGTAAAGTGTAGACCGAGAAAGAAATTGTTCCAAATCAGGCAATTTAGACTTGGTTATAAGAACCACCTGCTTATTTTCTTAGACTGCAGATTGTGATTCAGTAGATCTGGGGTTGAGCCCAACAGTTGGCATTTCTAACCCTTCCCATGTGGTGTCAATGAGGCTGATCCAAGGACCTACTTTGAGAACAACCTGGGCAAAGCTAGGACTAGAACCCAGCTATCTAAACTCCTAATCAAGGAGTCGTTCCAGCATTTGGGTGACAGTGAATACATGTCCCTGTGTTTTCCTCTCCCCTCTTGCTTAGCCCATAACACTGATTGGTGTGCTCGTTCCCACTGAGACAAGAAGCAGCTTCAGGATCACTCTCAACGTGGTTCTTCATGCAGCAACTACCAATCGACTAGGGGTTTATTCCAGATCATCTTGGGGATGGAGTCATCCCTGTACTTCCTGTAGCTTAAATCGGTTAAATATTGATAATCTGAAGTCCCTTTCTTCTGCCAGTCTCCTCAGAACTAACTTCTGATAGTTTCCTTACACTATCCACTTCCTGGGAATGCATCGTGTATGTTTTAAAAGAAAATTGTCAGGTTTCTTTTACAGTAGACCTTGAGAGAGGAAAATTAATAGACCTCTTCAGATGGATGGCGGCATCTCCTCTCCAGCCCTCCCCGTGTGTCTTAGGAAGGGGTGTATTGGGGTCGCAAGTGCCAAGGGCTGTGTCACTGAACCATGACTGTGGCGGGGAGACATCGGTCTCCTTTACGTTGTGCCTCTAACCGGAGCAGATTATCTCCTCCAGCAGCAAATCCAATTGGCAATTGAACATTCGCGGTTCTTACATGGGTTTAAGTGAAACTTTCAAAGCTGCAATTTTTGTAACTGGGGTAAAAAAAAGAAAACAAATCTGAATAAGATGAGATAATCCTTTGCCGAGTTTGCATGTACAATTTTATTTCTTCTCTCGTGAATGTTTTCCAGGCAGAGGAAACATTTTTTTTTTAATGTTGAATATATGCAAACATTACAATCAAGGATAATTGTTGTGTCTGTATACTCTAACTGACATTTTGCTTTCTCTTCCTTCCTCTTCTACTGTACCCTATAGGACTATGATCAGAGACTTAGAATTAAATTTTGCATTTGTATAAATAATGCCTGGAGCTGTTTGGAGAAAAGGCTCCCTGTCTAGTGTAGGGTGCTTGGAGATGACAGTTTCTGCCTCAAGTCTAAGTGTGGTTTAGATAATAGAAATAATGCCTTTTATTTGTATGGACATCAGAGTTTACTCAGCATCTTTATATCTGTTCACTCATTTGATCTTCACTCTAGCCCTGTGAAGTTGGCTAAATGGATATTATTATTCTCCATTTGCTGATGAGGAAATGATGCTCAGCAGAAAGCATCCAGATTACAGATTTCTACGTAATTTTCACAGTGTTGTCCTTCAGGAAAGTAGCGGTGCTCCATCAAGTATGTGAACTGGTTGCTGTTCCCTCCCTTTGCGGAATGAGGGGATTCCCTTTGCGGTCTCAGTGGGTCTGTCTCTGAGAGGTCTCACGGGGCTTAATGAGCAGTACCTGTGAGGTGCGCCAGGGTCCCGGGATGAAAGGAGCGCCACGTTTCGGTTTCTTTTGAAAGCAGGGAGCAGGGCCGCTGGGGATGCTGTGTCCCTGCTGATGGCGGCCACAGGAGTGCAGACGCCTGCACTTTGCCTGGAGCCTTAACCAGTCTTTACTGTCAGGAAATGCAGACGCACCGGGACGTTACTTTAGAAGATGTGAATGCATTTTTTAAAACAGAGAAAGGAAAATAAAAGGTTTTTTTGATGTAAAATATTAAAGGAGGACTTGTTACCATGGTCTTGAGTTCGACAGATTTGAGGATAGAGGCTCTTCCTGAAATTGTTCCCCCTGTGTGTTTCAGGGAATGGATGGCTTGCCTGGAGCTCCAGGTCAATGTGGTTGAGCTAATCTACAGGAACCACTGGGAGCACCCAGGTCTCTATTGTGAATGAGCCACTCATCTCAGCCCAAGGCAGCTGTGGATAAGTTATCTTAATAGCCGTAGGTCTGTTTCCTCCTCCCTCAAGTAATCCCTAAAATGGTATTACTGACCTACTTCTTCCCCCGGCATTTGGAAAGAGTAACTAATGAATGATTGTTAAGGTTTTTTGACTATCTAAAGGCATGCTGCAAACACTAACTGCAGCAACTAATAAGAAACCAGCAGTCCCTCTTACTTCCCTCCGGGGAGGTTTTATGTAATGCTTGTTTTCAACGGGGTTTCTTTGTTAAGTGAAAATGTTGCCCATTCTTAGGAGATAACGCAGGGAAGGAACATACTAGACTAGGATTTAGGAATGTGTTCCTAGTTGGAGAATAATTTTGCTGTTAAAATATTACTCCTGCTGTTCAAAAATAAAAGTTCGGTATTTCCCCTTCTGTTCTCTCTTTCTCTCTCCTTCTCTCTTTCACCCACAAAGTCCTGTCCCACTTCCTTCTCCTTCCTCTCATACCCCCCCCCAACTGTCAACATTATGCCTAGCCTAATATAAATCTGAGAAAAATAAGCCAGAATGTAATAAAAAGTCTTCTTTCCTTGTATAAAATGTGTAAACACAACATTCGTTATTTGTAAAATATCATTAGTTGATCTTCTAAATTACATAGCTGATTCATTTTAATATGATTTGGAGTTAAAACCCTTCTTGGTTATCTCCTAAAAAGCCAGGTGCCTACTTAATTATTACTTTAAGGAGCATAAAATCAAGAGAAGTCCTTAATTTTATTCTGTACGGTTGCAGTTCTTGATCCTTCAAGATGTGTGGAGCAAAAACAAGGGGTTCTTTCCACAGTGGAAGTAAGTCATGTTGAATCAAGACTTGTGGATTCCCCCCACCCCTCAGGAATGATAGGTGGTTCACTCAGGGGAAATGTTCATGGATATTGTTCTCATATTTACTCCTACAGCGTGCCTAGTGCATTGTGTCAGTTATTGGCACAAGTAATAAAGCATCCCCAAAACTTAACGGCTTACAACAATATTCATCATTTTGGGTTAACGAGGTGGTTCTTCTACTCTCATGGTGTTGGCCAGGGTCGCTCACGTGGCTGTGTTCGGCAGAGGGCTCAGCTGAGCTGCCTCGGTTTCCCTCCATGTAGCCGCTCTCTCCCCACCAGGAGAACTTGGACTTCCCTCCAGCATGGCTTCTGAGGTTCCTAGCGAACCAAAGCAGAAGCGCCAGGCCCTTTAAGGGCTACACCCAGAACAGACTGTCACACCTACAGCATTCTGCTGGTCACAGCAAGGCACAAGTGATTCAAAAGGAGGGGAGGTAGACCCCCCTTCCAGAAGGGAGGAGCAGCATTCAGGAAAGGTGGGAATTGGTGGAGGTTCTTTGGAGACTACCACGTGCATCATACCTGTGCAGCCTGGTCATGACTGTATACAGTGGACCATATTTCCATGTGGAGATAAATGAAAATGACCTTTCAGGCAGGAACTATTGTATTTCCAGTGATACTCGGAGCACCTGGCACCGTGTTTGGTGCAGGGCAGGTGATCGATGTTGTGGGATAGAAGAATTTCCTGGCAGGTTTTAGCAAATGGAGTGTAATGTAAATCCCAAGAAATAACATTGCTGGGAAGTAGGAAATACTGACTTCATTCTCACTGCGGTGGTGTCTCTTTTATTACAAGCGTCTCATCTCATCTGTTATTATAGGAGATTGTGAAGCTCAGAAAGGCAGTCATTTGGCAGCTAGCAGTGCCAACGGGTGGCTTGTATGGCATCCCTGGAAGGGCACAGAACTCTCCACATTAACTTTCCTTCTGGCAGGATCCTTGCTGCCAGCCCCCTGACGGTGTGCCGGCTCAGCTTTGCTCATCTGGGCATTTCAGGATCCTAGTGTGCAGGGCTCAGAGCCCATGGCAGGCACTCTATAAATGCTAGGCCTGCGAGTGACAGTGACTTCCTAGTGAATGCACAAAAAGAAATAAAAGAATGGAGGTCTTTGCCACTCTCAGTGCCACTAATCAAATACCTCTGCGGTGGATGGTGTGATTCTTGTCCAGGTACCCCCGCTTCTTCTGCATGTCCTTTCCTCAAACCACAGAGATTTTTCTACTGACAGACAGAGGGACATGGGGATTAGATGCACCTAACAAGGGACATTTGCATTCATCATGCAAGGCTAGAGGTAGAAATCCCAAGAGCTTTTGGTCTTCTGGGCTGTATTAGTCAAGGTTCTCTAGGGAAACAGAACCAACAGGAGATATCTATAAATAGTATGAGATTTTATGAAATTCTCTCTTACCGTGGGGATGCCCAAGTCCAAATTCCGAAGGGCAGGCTGCAAACCAGGGCCTCTGTTGGAGGTCCTTGATGAGTTCCTAGTAGACGCTGGCCAGTGAAGTGAAGCTGGGAATTCTCTCTCTGAATGCTGAAATCATTTTTCCTTTTAAGGCCTTCAACTGATTAGATAAGACTCATTACTGAAGGCAATCTCCTTGGTTGATTGTAGATGTAACGAACCAACTATGCTATCAGCTCACTGATGATTAAAATCCATGAAATGTCCATGTGTTATAATTAGCCCACTGCGTCCTTGACCAAACAACTGGGTACCATTACCTGGCTTAGTTGACATTAGCCTAACTATCACATGGGATATCCCACTAGCTCTGTTAAATATTAGACCATCTACCACAAAAATTTCTGGTGAAAATTTTATGAAAGCATATTTATAATAATATTTAAGAAACATATGTGAGTATTTAGATTTTCCTCTGAGTATTAGGATGAAGAGAAAAAGGGCTGTAGCAGTAGGAAGCTACTTATGAAATTATCTCTCTGCATGGTGATGGCTTATAGAAATCCTCTTCCTCCCCTCCTTTTCCTTCTTCCCATCAATATAATTATTAATATTAATATTTTGGTAATGTCCAGAGAGAAGGTATTGACTTCTATAGGTCTTCTTAAGTTATTTGGTTTTCCTCTTGTCCATTATGCTCTGAACTAGCTTTTTCTTAAACAGCATTGTTAATAAAATTTAAACTGAAAATGATTTTTTTTTTGTTAAAAGAGCCAATTTCCAGCTTTAGTTCCCAGTCATTTTAATGTCCCTCTACCTTCTTTTGCCATCTTATTTAGGTATATTATTTGTCATGCCACAAACTCTGTTGCAGCACAAGTGCAGGTCCCCATCCTGAGAACTAGAAATCACTTAAAGGAACAGGAGGCCAAGGGAGCCGTCCTGGGAAATGGATGGGACTGCGTGTGCATATGCCCAGGTGGGTGTGGCAGGGCTTGTGCAACACATGCACGCGTGTGTATATGTGTGCCGGTACTCTGGGCCCTGGGGACTGATATCAAAATGACTCTGACCTAAAAATGCACTCTGGATTTTCATACACCTCCAGTGGGAGAGAGGAGGAAACATTTGCAGTATGGAATTATGGGTCCCATTACCACCCAGGTGACAAGGAAATGAAGCTTTTCTGTTCCAAGATTGCAGTAATTCATACAATAGGTTGACAGCCTCGTTAACATGAGTAAAGTTACGGTAATTTATATATAAATAACTTTGCTGTGTCAAGAGGGAGTATCATTCAGTCCCTCCAGAAGAGATTCTTTGCCGTGAAAAAAGTGAAATGTCAAAAAAAAAAAGAAAAGAAGCAGTTTCTATCAAAGAAACTGACAAAAAGCAGTTGCACCTTGCTATAAAATTGGCCTTGACAAAGTTCCCAGCATCTCTGCCTTATATTCTTAAGTTTTTATATTCAGTTAAAACAGATTATTTCAGGACTTATCTCAGATAATGATTTGATATGTTGTTCATTTGATTGTTGAAAGAGAAAACTGATTTTGTGAAAAGTAATGATTACTCAAGTACACAAAGCAGTATTTTTTGTAATTTTTCATAATATTTAAAAATTGGGGGAAAAAAACACAAAAACACCAAAATCTAAATATCCGTCAATAGGAAATAGGAAATTAAGTAAGTGCATTAGAGGGCATCTATATGGTACTGAATTTTAAAAGAAAGAGGTAGATCTAAATGAATACCTATTGATGTGGAAAGAGGTTCACCATGTATTAAGTAAAAAAAAAAAAAGTTTCAAAACATTATGTATAGAATTATTCCATTCCAGCAAAGCCAGCAGGAAAGGACTGACAAACTTCTGATTAGTCAGCATAATAACACCATGTGAAAATATTCTATTTCTTAATGGGAAATCCCTTTAATGTCCATGAACGTCCAGGGGAAATCATGTAAATTATAGTTGCAAAATAAAGAACCGATTTACCTTTTTTTTTCTTTTTCTTTAGGAGATAAATGGGATAATGGTATATTTCTGGCTCTTCTGTTTGTCCTTAGGTCTAAAGTCCAGCCCCAGCTTTGCCTAGTGACATAGCTGAGGTACAGAAAAGCACTGAAATGAAAGCCTGCATACTAAAGTTGAAGTCCAAAGCTAGGCAAGTTGCCTAATTTCACCTATCACCACTTTTACTTAAACCCTGAACCTTACATTTCTCACTGGAAAAATAAAATGGGGTGAATTGTGCATTTTTCTAGTGCAATTATGAAGACCAAATATGATGATGTTTGTGGAATTGTTTTGTGAATTCTCATGCACTCTACCCATATTACTTATTATAAAACCACTGATGAAATAAATCCAGGGACTTTACTTTCCCAGTGCTTACATCCTTCTTAGAGTAAGAAGCTGAGAGTATCAGGCCACCAGATTCCATTATTGCTAAGGATGACATTTATGGCCATGGATCATGGGATTGGGAGTCAGCCTAGGAACAGAGTAGGTTAGAATCTCTTTGGCATTATCTGGAAAAGGAGCTGTGTTGGGTGAAGGGAGTCTCCATTTTTTATTTATATTTAACTAATGGCAATGGCCTCAACATGGTTTAAGGAGGAGAGATTTTGCCCAGAGTCTCTGGAATAGTTGAAACATCTGAGAGAGGCCCTGAACTTCCACCCTGTACTCAGGCCGCTAAGACTGGTGGTGAGCCCAAGTTGTGGTTACTAAGGCCTTCCTTGTGTTTTGACATTAACTCTTGGAGGGGAAAGGGCAAGAAGGATCAGGAGTCTTATGTGGACAGAGGTTCCCTTGGAGCTGCCTGACACCCTCTAACACAGGGGTTCTTAACCTTTTTTTTCCATGGACCCTTTTGCCAGTCAGGTGAAATTGATACTACTGTAATTTATTTATTGCATACATTCATAAGTGAAGGAAATGCTAGATTTCAGTTAAGAGGTTGGAGAAAATAAAGATAATAAGTTGATTTTTTTCAATTCAAGCTCACGAACCCCCTGAAATCTTTCCGTGGACCCTTTGGGGGTCCGTGGACTCCTGGCTAAGACCCCCTGCTCCATAAGACCCCCTGCTCCAACAAATGCTCAGTTGTCCCATTACCAGCTCTACCATCCACATTTTTCTTGCCTTCCTTAGTTCTTAAGGTGCAGCTAGAACTCTCTGGAACCTATCTCATGGTTTTCACATGATAGCCTGCTCAATAGTATTACAGATAGAGGTATTAGCTTTCATGTGTTTATATAAATATCTCAGAAGGAATTTTTCTTAAGATTGGTCTGGGCCTTGGGGAACATTATATGTTTTCTGGTGGTCACATTGTATAAGGATAGGTGATTCACTAGTCCGGGAGTCAGGAGTCAGTCTAACCAGAATAAACTCATCGCACTTGCTACTCCTCCTTGGCCTCTACGATCTTGTGCTCACAGAGTGTCCCCTGGTGCAGTAAGCTGAAAGAACACTGGGCCAAGACTCAGGAGGCCCACACCCTAGCCCCAGCGTCCTCTCTCTCAGTTTTCTCTTCAGCAAATGAGGCCATTGGAATGAATTATTTTCAAGGTCTCTTCTAGCTCTGAAGGGAGATGTGTATTTGTTAAATACAAAACCAGTACTTGCTCATTGTAACAAACAAACAAATAAATAAAAGAGTTAGAAGAGGAATAAAGTAAAAGGTAAAAGTTCTCCTGCCTGCTCCCTAAGTTCCAAAATACAAAGTTTTAAAGGAGAATTCTCAGATCTTGAAAATTCAGGAGGTAATTCTAATGTTGGCAAAGTATAGCTCTGTGCATTTGTCTAAGCAGTATTCTATAGGACAGAGCCGTTCACAGGGAAGGCGTGTGCGTTTCCACCCTCTTGTAACTTGGTACCAGAGTCTGCTGTGCCTATCTAGTCTTCAGTAGTCTAGATTTTTCTTTTTTCTTCATATGCTTAAAAGTCAGCTAACTCTCTTCTCTCGTCCTCCTCCTCTTCCTCCTCATTCTTCTCCTCTTTCTCTTCCTCCTTCTTTTCCTTTTTCTCTTTCCTCTTTTCTGCATCTCTGTTGGGATGTCTTATAAATGATTAAACACTTGCAGTTCCCTGTGAGAAAGTTGGTATTGTGGATTATCTCAGTTTTTTTTTTTTTTTTTTAAATGAAACACCACTAAGTAAAATCAACAAATATTTACTGGGTGCCAAATATTTGGTGAGTGCTTCCTTGGTATACAATATCAAGCTGAGTACCAGAACAAGGTGTGATGATGTGGTGTTAGCGCGTGGTTGCAGGCTCGGTATAATGAGAAAGAAATGGGAGGGTTCTAGGTTTCCTGGAAATTGGCACTTTCTGCTGAGCTCAGAAGAGGATACAGGTACTGAAGAGAAGGCTTTTTAGGAGCACCCACAAAAGTGTATGAGAAATGTCAAATGTGGATCACCTGCTTGCTTTTTCCTCAAGGCCGATTTCCCAAGAGGGGTTCCCTCTTCACCCTTGGCTCTTGGTTTGTTTTTCTTTGGAGACCAGGGCAGCTCTTGGAGCTTGAGTGGGCTGTGATGATTAGTTGCAGACTTTCACCTCTTTATAAGTGCTTCATTTGCTGTAGACTCAATTACTAATTGGATAGGGAGTTTAAACAGGCCATTCAGACAAGTTTCATCTACCGGATTATTGTGATTGGAGTAGTCACATTTCATAGTTCTGCTTTGTTCTGATGATTGGGGACATGCTTTCCTGCTGTCCCATGGTATACCAAGAGACAGGGGGTCTCTGCCTGTGCCTAAGGCTTGTTTGGGGCTCACCCAATCTGTGATCCTTTCCTGTCATTGGTTTCATCACACAACTAGAGAAATTTAATCCCAAAAGAATTTAATAATTCTAAAGAACCATTCAGGGAAGTGGATGTGGCTCAAGCGATTGGGCTCCTGTCTACCATATGGTAGGCCCCAAGTTTGATTCCCGGGGCCTCCTGGTGAAGGTGAGCTGGCCCGCATCCCGCGGACAGCTGACCGCCTGCGCCCGCGGGAGAACTGAGCTGGCTCAGCAAGATGATGCAACAAAGGGAGACACAGAGGAGAGACAGAGATGCAGAAGACCAGGGAGATGAGGTGGAGCAAGCAATTGAGTGCCTCTCTCTCACACCGGAGGTCCCGGGATCGGTTCCCAGTGCCTCCTAAAGAGAAAGACAAGCAGACACGGAAAGAACACACAGCGATTAGACACAGAGAACAGGCAGCAAGCGCAGACAGCAGGGGCGGGGGCGGGGGGCAGGGGTTGGGGGAAGAAATAAAAAATAAATAAAAAAGAAGAACTATTCACTGAGCTAAGCATACATTTGCAGCCTGAGGCCAGGCTATTGTTAGGCCCATTTTAGAGATTCAAAGGAATGTTTCCATAACAGTGATTTGGTAGAGGTCACTGAGCTGGTGAGTCCGAAATCAGCTATGACCGTTTAATCATTCAGAGTCCAAGCTCTTAACCTTGATTTCTTCTGGCACCATCTATCCCTATATCTCCACATCTCACAGATTCAGGCCTCCCCTCACAGCCCTTGCATCTACCAGCAACATTTAATCAGAAAAGCTATTTCTCAGACACATGCAGAATAACACTGGTTGACTGTATTGTTTCATGAGTCCAGGGCAGGTCTTAAACCTTCCGCGATCTTGTGGAAAGAGTTCTTAAGTTGGAGTCAAAATGGTCATATTACTGGGCTCTTCCAAGCCTCACTTTATTCATCTGTAAAATGGGGACAGTAACACTTGACGTTTTGGTGGTAGTTAAATCGGATGCATATATGAAAACAAGGCCAGGCTGACACATAGTGCTCCTTTCATTTCATCTCTCTTCTTCCTCCCTCGCTGTATTTTCTGATTTTCTCATTTTCTGTCACAGTTCAGGGTCTCTTTTGCCAAACTGTAATGCCAAGTAGCAAGAAAGCAGAACTGGAAGTACTTTCAACAATCTGAAGCTCTCAGAGTGAGATTGTGTCGTTTCTACACTGTGGTCAGATCTCACAGGCAGTGGACCATCTTCCCCCGGGCTCCGGGGAGGAAGGAGAGCAAGGCCAGTAGACACACGCTTCACTGGAGGAGGCGGCCAACTAGTGGGAACACTCCTGTTCTGATTTTTCTTTCTTCTGGGAGCGATTTTAACTGCATCAGCAGTTCATCTTGGCCTCCCCTAGATGATTCCGAGGCCTTTCCTTGTGTGGTCTGTCAGGGGCTTGTGAAAACCATGACTCCTTTACTGCAAATCTGGCTGAGGCATTTAATCCACTGTGGAGACACCCTCCTTAGAGGAAACAGAATACAGATTACACTCCTCATAAATGAATGAATTTAAAACTTCCCCCAGGTTTCCAGGAAAGGGAAATGATCTAAGAAATGAAGGTCTTCCCTCCTTTAATTGGTTGAGTTAATTGAGGCAATGAATATAGCATCCAGCTGTGCTTGCTTTTCAAATTATTGCTAGCATAAAGTAAAACCATACTTAAATGTGTTACAGGACACCTCTCTCCTAAACATTTGGAGATGAATTGGATTCTTTAACAGCTAATAAAATGCTGTGCTTTAAACACATTCTTATCACTCCGTTATTACTTCATTGCCCTCAGAGTAGGAGTGACCATTGAGGGTCTGTTCAGAGCCTTTACCTGGTACCACATGATAAGAAGGGAAATGCAGAGTGGTTCCTCAGGGGCCTGGAACTTGAGGGAAGTTCTTCCTTTATTTAGGTGTCCTTGTGCCCTGCCCCAGCCTATATTTTGTATTGTTAGATCTGGCTGGCGACCAGCGTTATTTGAGAGCTTGGGCAGATTTTCATTGTTTAATATATTTTTTAATGGGAAACGTACTTAGGCCATTTAGCATCATCTATGGAGCCTGCTATAGATAAATATGTTATTATGACTAGAAGTGAACAAAATCTACGTAACCATGACCTTAAATCTGACATTAAGAAATGCCAAATCAGGGTGTACAGTTGCAAATTGAAATTTAAAATGGTCCTTTTCATTTACAAGGAAAAAAGTTCCATTTCTAGCATGTTATTTTTCTAATAGAACTCCATTTTACAGATGAGAACACTGGAGTTCAAAGAGGTCAGGTAATAGGCAGTAAATGGCGAACCAAGGTCTTTGCAAAATTAAGAACATAAATGTATTTCGCCCTGTGTGTGGACCAGCAGTGATTATACTGATCTGATTTAGTGAAGTGTATGAATGATGAATAAATTGCATGGTTTTATTCCCATTTTGTTTTGTATTTATTTCAAATCCACAAAATAACCAAAATTAGGTTGAGCAAGAGTCCCCTGAGGAGGATGGCCAGATGCAGATCCAGGAACCCTGGGATTGCCTGCTCCCCCTTCTGTCACCAGCTTAAATATATGTGAACTGGAGGCAGTGACTGTTCCTTGAAGCCACGATTTCCTTTATCCTGCCAGGTCTGAGTTTTTATCCTTGCCTAACCCTACTGTAAAATGAATTTTTAAAAAGATGGATTTGTGAAAAATAAGAGCAGTTTTATATTCCATTTATTCTCTGTAAACTATTGGAAAAGAGTTTTTTTTTTCTTCCCAGCTTTGACAGTTATTAATATGCTGCTGTTCTTTTTTTTTTTTTTTACTTCATTTTGTACATTTAATAATTTAAAATATAAACAATTAAAAACTAAAAAGTAAACACAGATGAATAAATATATATGTTTTTCAATTAAATGTACTGGATACATATAAAAATTTTTTTGACTCAAACAATATGTTACACAATATATTTGGTTCATAGTAACACATTGATATAGTATTTGTCCTTTTGTGTCTGGCTTTCTTTGCTCAACATAATGTCCTCCAGGTTCATCCATGTTGTCATATGCTTTACGACTTCATTTCTTCTTACAGCTGCATAATATTCCATGGTGTGAATAGACCACAGTTTGTTTATCTATTCGTCTGTTAATGGACACCTGGGTTGTTTTCAGCTTTTGGCAATGGTGAATAATGTTGCTATGAACAAAAAGAGTTTTTTTGAGGGGATAAATATCCTATATTAATATATCATTAATACTTCCATGTTGTTGGTAATGTTTCTTCACTTAAAGTGTTCTTCTTTGGGGTACACAGTTGCCTAAAGTAGTAAAACTTTATTGTTTGGCTTAACGAGCCTGGAAGCTGTTTCTTTAAAGTTTAGATCCTCTTTGAGACAGAGGAATGTGATCCATGCTGATAGATTACTCTTTGATGTTACAAATGATGAGGGAGTAGTTATTTGCCTTGAAAAATGCTCTATAGCCAGTGTCATCGTACTGTTCAAGTCTAAGAAACCCACATGTGGCAGGTGTATTTTATAGGCTTTTAAATACCTGAACTTACCAACAGGCTGATTTCTTTAAACTTTATAGGTTGCTTTAAAAAGTGAGCGCTTCCTAGTAGTGGATAAAAATTCACCGTTAATTTGTTTGAAAAATGCAAATTTAACCAGAAAGTCCCAGAATGGATTTTTATCAAGTGTGGTATGACAGTAGACTTCACAGCACATTTTATTAATTTGCATGTAATATGGCAGAATTGGTGGCTACTGAAAACAGCAAAGCGAAAAGCTATTCTTCATTCGGATATCTCATTTTCAATTATTAATAATTAATAGAGCTTTTCATTTGTAAGTGTCACTACTGAGAGCTCTAATGCGCTCAGTAGTTAAGTGAGTACAGAATGTTATTTTAAGGTAATGGTGTTCTTGCTAACAACGGAAGTCAGAGGATGGGCAGGATCTACCCTCGTCTTCAGAAACAGGCATCATCCCGAAACAGCAGCAGATGCTTGGTGGATGGTTCTCTCCAACCATTTGCAAGGCTTTGTGGATTGTTCCCTCAGACCATTTGTAGGAGACTAAGATGCTAGGGACCCAGAGTGAGCATTTTACAATGTTCAAAAGCTCTGAGAAATAGGGGCGAGGAGTGGAAAGAGGTTGTTGATGGCTGGAAATTGCTAGACCTTTGGATGGGCTGATGGCATGAAATGTTAAAATGCTGACAATTCATTGTCACCTGGATAGCAGTGTTTGTTTATGTGAAAGCGTTTGCTTTGCTGAGTCAGCCTTGTCATTTGACCTGAGAATTGCTGGGGGTGGGGACTGTGGAAGAAGGAATGCAGCATCTTTACTGAGAAATGGGGGCTGCGTGGGGGTGAAGTGCAGGGTCCGGCCACCCTGATACTGAGAGATGCAGGGAGATGTGCTAAAGCAAGCACATCTTTCTGCACTTAGAACTGTGATTCTCCAAACTTTGAATAGCAGCAGTTCCATATTAGCCAAATAAACTAGGGTGGGGCTTGTGGGGCGGTATAAGACCTGTGTGACACAACCTCTGCCTTCTGCTCTCCCAGATCGGACATATACCCATTCCACCACTATTCTCCTTAAAATAAATTTAAACCACACCCTATTCTTTCTCAAGGAATCAGGTGGTTTCCCTATAAAATATTTTCAATTCATTAAATTTGCAGGTTCCTATGGTGTACGTCATCTCCTCTTGATTTTGAGGTATACCAGTCATGTGTAAGAAGTTTAACACACAATGTATGAATGGTCTGTGCTCTAATGAATTACGTAGGAAACAGTGCACGTACTAAAGCAGATTTTAGATATGTGCTCCGAGGTTATAAATTCTTAGAGAGCTATTTTTCAGGAAGATATTTATTCCCCTGGATGACTAAAAGATTTCAACTGATGGCAACTTGGTTTGGTTGGTAGTAGCTGCCTTGACTGCTGTGTTGAGAAGGATTCTGAAGGCCCTGAGTTCACTGGGAAAGAAATCTATTACTGATGTCTGTTGCAGGCATCAGTCTTGCCATCTTCTTACCATTCCTTAGTTTATTCACTCCTCTTACAAGAAACTAGTTGAGCAGGACTTAGTATAAGCTGGTATTGAGATAGGTTCTGAACCAACACATCCAAGAATTTAATCAATCAAAATGAAATATTTAAGGTAATGAATGCCACCGTACACCTACAAATCATTAAAATGAGAAATTTTATGTTCTATATACGTTACCCCAGTAACTTTTAAAAATTAAATATTTATTGTACACATACTGTGTGCAAAATTGTGGGTGCTCGATGCTGTGAAGGAAACGAATACGCAAAGTTGAAATAAAATATTAGGTAAGATAATGAATGGTGAGAAACGGTCAGACAATAACTGCTCTAAAAATTAGGAGGAAGAGAATACCAAGCTACAAGTCGAAAAAACTGGGGATACTAAAAAATGGCAAAGGGAGAAGCTACTGCCATGGGAAGAGATAGTTTTATGTAAACAAAGGCAGGGAGCAAGAACTGTAGCCTGTCCAGAGAAATGGGCTTACCCACCTGTTTGGAGAGATTGCTTGAGTTTGGGAGAAGATGGGAACCACCAGCTAGTAGAAAGCCTTGGAAATGATGAATTGCTTTCATGGTTTTCTTCCTTTAGCTACTCTATTCTAGACAATGGGTTCCTAGAAGTTAAGAAACTTAACAACTGCCTTCTTTCGTTCAGTTAAGATTTATTAAGCTGCTCAACATGTGCCCGGTACCATATTTAAGATGACAAGATCTCATGTGGACTCTGATCTTGGGGAGTTTTCAGAGTGGGGTAGGAAATAGGTAAGAGTATTGGTACTTGCACTCCTCGGTAAGGAATGCCTTATTAGCTCCATTATACAGAAGGGAAAGCTGAGGCTCAGAAAAGTTAACCTGCCCAAGATGAACCAGCCAGCAGAGCTGGATTGGGTTCTAGGTCTCTTGTACTTGGAAGTCTGGCTTCTTTTCACCAAAGTTCCTATAAGTACACTTTGATCAAGGGATATATTTATGGTCCTTTTCAATTTAATTTCTCCTTTTTTCAGAGCTAGAGATGGGATTTGTTTTTAGTTCTTTTTTGAAGGATATACATATAAGTAGCATTTTTATCGAAACATATGAAACAGAAAAGTCCACAAATCATCAGTGTACAGCTTGACAGTTAACAAAGTGAACACACCCTTGTAACTACTACCTAGAGGAACTCATTTTCATTTAACTCACAGTGAGTGGAAACTAACCACAGAGCAAATTTTTTTAAAAATCTTTTTTTCTCTCTCCTTTTCTGTCTCCCTCCTCCCCCCACCCCCCCACCCCCCACCCCCGCCTCCCCTGCCCCATTCTCTCTATGCTGAAGTGTAACCCTAGACTTCTTGAAAACAGAACTTGGTTCCTACGACTTCCAAGAAGCCACCTGAGGGTGGCCGTGTCCTGAGGTGCCTCACTTCTGGGATCACTTGCTTTATAGGGAATGACTGTGAGGCGTGACAGCACTCATGAGTGTTCTTTTACTTCTCCTGCCAGCTACAGTCTACTGACACTCATTGTAGACTTAGAATATACCAGCACTGTGATAGTTTAAGGAATGTACCCATTTTAATCTTCACAAATATATCCCTTTTACATATACAGAAACTGAAATTCAAAGAACTTAAGTGACTTACCCAAGATTCTATACAACCAATAAATGGTAGATGTCTTTAAACTCATCCATTTGTCCTTAAAATACATCATAGCTGCCTGTTTTCACCTTCTATTCGTTCTTTGCTAAACATACGTTTGCAAGCTTAAAAATAAAACTAAATTAACTATGAATGGCACAGGAACACCAGGTCTGTTATAGAGACTGTTTTTTTTCCCTTCCTTTTCTTTTTTAGAATAAGAACTCTGATTCCAGATAATTGCAGTCCTAGAAATAGGACAAAGTCTCATACTTTGAGAAGCTGTTCTCACATTTCCAGTTCTCTGTGGGATCTCATCTTTCCAGCCTCATTCAGTATCACTATTGGCTTGAAGCTCTTGTACTGGTTTCCTTAGCAGAACTAGAAGTTCTTGAAGAGATACTAATGAGAGAGAAGTCAGATTTCTTTGTGTTCTAGTTAATTAAAAAATGAATTTTAAAAACTACAGGTCAATTACTGTCCCTTGAGTAACCCATGTTCCTAGGAACCAACCCTTTTGAATTGGTACAAATGAAGTTCAAGAGGAGTGCATCTAAGAATTTTACTCTCTCCAACTTCTCTCATTAAAACAGCTTTTACAGCTGAGTTTTTGGGGTGAGGGCCTGCTTTAATAGTTTTCAGTTTCTTCTCATGCCTTTGCAAATGCAGGGATTTGGAGCTGTACCTTTTCTTAGACTCCTGATTAGAGGCTCCATTTTACTTGATATTTTGATAAAGACCGTCTATGTCAAGTTTTAAGACTAATTTCTCTGGGATACCAAGAGTCTCAATAAAAGGAGGAAATGAGAGTGTAGTACTGGTCATTGGAGATTAGAAATAATTTTTAAGCTGCCCTCAGTCCTTTTAATAATATCATTTTGATTCCTGTTCAGTTGAATCCATGATAAATCTCTTTAAGTGTTTATGTAGCTCTGGGATGATCTGAGGCTTTGAGAAATCTTTACAATGCTCTAATATATTCCTAACAAACAGTTAGGAATATAAGAGTTTTTAAGTGGAAATTGAGAGTATTTCCTTTGCTCCTGCCTCTCATCAAGGAGTCTGGCTCTTTAAGAGGATGTGTTCTGCAGAAGTGTGGCGAGTTCATGCAGCTAAATGGCTTCAGAGGGAAGTAAACCACCGCCACCCTCTCTTCCCTTTCCCCTTCCTTAATATCTTCAGGGGTATTGAGGTGTTTGGCTTCAACTTCTTATTTTTTCTCCTCCTCAGTTGGAGCATTCAGATATAGCTGAACATCATAAAACACTCCCCAAATAAGTGAGTACCAAAAGGAAAGGTCCATGGTCTTAGGCTTTCCCTGTGGGGCACAGTTCTGAACACAATGCCATGTGCGTATTACGAACCCAATAGATATGGGTGGAATGAAAGAATGACTCATGGCAATGGAAGTTGTATAGCTCAGTAGTAATACATGTCTCTTGGATTTGGACTGAGAAACAAACTTTCCTTTGTAAGGTTAGAGATTTGATGGGAAAATCAAGGAATACCTAAGGAGCCAAAGAAAGTAATTCCTTATACCTAGACCCTTTCTGGTTGCATATATTTGTAATGTCCCTCTCTTTGTATGACAATGACAGGAACTCTATTTTAGGATATGTGTACTAAATGGAGAACCTGAGCTGCTCCTTGGTAGTGATAGAGGAGAGAGGGAAAAAATGAATGGAAAGAAGCTGGGTAACTTATTATTTCACTTGTGAGTCCTCCCTCCACTTTGCACAGAATTATTAAGCATACCATTGTCTTGTTTTCCTGATACGTTTTGCCATTTATGTTGTTTTGCTGGGAAGTCAAACAAGTGCTGGTGAGCTAATTGTCATAACAATGTGTGACCAAGTATTCTAAAAGTCTGTATTCTGGTCTTGCCTAGTAGCCTGGGAAATGCTGGACTTAACTTGTAGATCAGAATTCTGGCTTCACTGAAAGATTTCCACTGTTGCTACCCAAGTAGAAGAGAATGCTCTTAATGGCCTAGTAGGATTTTGAGTCAGGCAGACCCATGCTTAAATACTGGATCTGCCATTTATTAGCTGTGTGACCCTGGGCATGCTACTTAACCTTCAAACCTCTTCAGCAAATGGGGGGTGTGATTACCTACTTCCTAAAGTAAAAGATTAGTCGAGAAAATGCATATAAAATACTTAGCACATAGTAAGTACTAATAAATGGTCGCTATAAGTTTATTAATATTAACTTTACCTTTTATCTGTCTCTTCTTTCCAGGAGTCATCAATTTACCAATGCTGAAAGTGAAGCTTGCAGGGCTTGTGAGAGCACAGGGTTTATAAACAGCAGGCTCTGTTAGGGAGGTTGGGTCTCTAGCTAGCTCTAGACCTTTCTTGATTCCAAACCAAAGGAGCTTAAGAGTCCTTTTGATTTCATTCATGTTGGCAGCTGTGACTCAGCACTATATGGACGTTTTTTCTTTTTGCTAGTAGTAGAAGTGACTAGAGCATAGAATGGATTCCCACCACAGCATTAAGCTTGTGTGAAGAGCAATCTCTGACAATGAATTTTGTGGCATCAACCAAGATTTGGAGCCCTGTTTTCACCCATTCTTAATCTTGAATTAGAGTGATCTCAGTAACAACCATATGGCTTATAGTAAAATGTGAGAAGAAGGTGATAAATTGAGGACTGAATTGTTAAGCACAAATGAACCAGAAATTGTTGGTGTACCTTAATTATCAGCCTATCCAGGTCATGTACTCTGAGCTTAGGGCCAGAAGGTGAGCTCCTAGAATACCATACCCAGGTATTTTATCCCAGACAGTGATAAAAAAATGAATTGTTTTGAACTTCCTTTAAAAAAAAAATGTAGGAAACTTCCTCCTATGATTTTCCTATGTAAAATATATCATTTAAGTGTACAGTATACATAAAAATCACATGTCTGTGGGAAGGATAATGCCGATGTTGCCCTAGGAAACATTATAGCTTTGCTTAACTGGGCGTTTCAAGACCAACACTCAACTCAGGTATCAACCCTGGGTGAGCTTCCTTGAACACCAGGCAGAACTTTCCTCTTCCTCTGTGCTCCTAAGGAACACTTCTTAAAGCACCACATTATATAGACATTGTTTAAATGTTGGCTTCTCCCTCTAAGACTCCAAGCCCCTTGAAGGCGAGGACCTTCCTATAGTCACCTTGGTGAATCTGTCTCTTAACTCAATACCTAGCATATAGTGGGAACTTGATACCTTTTGCTGTGGTTAAACGAAGCTTCGTTAGTTCATCAGAGGTCTCTCTTGCACATGTAACTCCGGTTTGAATTTAGGCTGACTCAAAGTAGCATACATAGGGCACAAGGTAAGAGGTTTTGGCATACGGTGTTCTGTTCTTGAATTGCCATAGAAAGAGAGCAATTTTCCTCAAATAAATGCTTTTCTCACTCCCCAGCTCCAAAAGGTGGCACCATCTAAAAAACCCTAGCGGCTGATAAGCTTTGATTTTATCTTGCTGCTGCTTCAAAACACAGGCTTAGATTGCCTGTGAGACATATTCCTTCCTCTCCCTGCCCCTCTAGATTAGATTAATAAATTTATGTAGCTGTTGAACACCCGCTGCCTCAGAATACTTGCTTCTTAACCCAGTAAGAATCCAGCTGATCCTTTTGAAAGCAACTTTTTAAAGAGAAGCCGATGCCCTGTGAACATGTTAGCAAGCTGTCATTATGACTTTGTCAGCAGGCTCATCGCAGAGCATCTGCAGACTAATTTTGAAATTGTCTAATTATTTATACACCCAGATTTCTCTCCCTTCCAGTGATGGGTTGAGACTGAGCTGGCCCTTAAGCACAGGAAAATATGTTACTAATGCTTTGTCATTAAAACAGGTCACTTTTCTATTATGTTTTCCAAAATCTTAAAGCTTGTATTAAAAAATTATATTTCTACCAATTTCTAATGTAAAACTGTTCTTTACAACAACTTTGCCATTCTGGTGTTTGCAAATCTGAGCCCAACATTTGCTATTGTCAGTTGAAAGGAAATGCATGTGTGTGCGTGTGTGTGTGTATGTTTGGAAAGAGAATGTAAATTTAATCCTAGTAAGTGCTCATTCTGGAGACCATCTTCAGTGTAAATGTGTGCTTATCAGTATTGAATAAATGTACTCAGCAAAACAGGAGAGTAAATGGCCTTTTATTCAAATTGCATTTTTTTGGATAATAGTAAAAGCTTTATTATCAATCACTTCATTTTTCTGCAGCTCCAGCTTTGGAAGGTAAGAAAAGAAAGCATTTGGGGGCTAGTATTTTGAATCAAAACAAATAAGGAATTGACAAAACTCTAGTTTCCTGACTATTTACTGGCCTGATTGGTATCATTTTCTTAGCTTGGGAAAGCCATGTTCATTCATTTTTATTTTTCTTCTGCAGACTGAGCTTAGTAGGTAATGTGGAAGCCATCTACCATTAATAAATCACTGCAAGATAACAAACAGAATCTCAGTCCGTGCTTGCATCTGCCTAGGAAGGCCAGTAGTGTACTTTTCAAGCTTTGGGTGGCCCCCAGCAGTTCATACATTTCATAAAACCTAGAGAGGAGGCAGTGGGCGTGGGGGGTCGGGTTAAATTCAACTTGTCATAAAAGTATAATTAAACAATGGCTGGCTCAAAAAGAGCCTTGAAAATGTGAAGATACTCACAATTCAGTTAAACAGGTCACATTTCCGAGCCACTTCTGTCGAATTCAACATTTCCGTGGCTTTAAAGTCCCTACCCCTTCCCAGCCTCCAAATTTGCAAGATTGAAACTAGAAAAAAGAGTGAATGTTCAGAAAGTCCCCAAGATGGCCTGTTTGAGGACAGTGATTGGAGACTTCACGTGGAAGCAGGGAAGCTCCGAGAGTGCTGGGTAATTTGAAGCTTTGTTCCTCAAAAGAGCCCAGGCACTTCCACTCTTGAGCTCTCTCCATACAGGGTGCCTCCACCAGGAGACAGATTTGGGAGCCGGTTCCTGACTTTGCTTCTTGGGCAAATTGCTTTACCTCTCATCTGTAAATAACCTTTTACAAGCCCTCCCCATGCACTAAGACCTGTGCACAATAAAATTCTTACAACACCCTTTGAAATAGGCTATTGCATTCAAAGAGGAGAAAACCTGAGGCTTCAAAAAAGGACCAGGTGACAGCCCAGGACTTCACTGTCTGGAAACTGGTGCATCTGGGATCAACACCAAGGCCTGTTCTAGATCTAGAGCTCAGGTTCTCAACCAGTACCACCTTATAGGTTGTTACAAGCTTAACTGAAACAATCTGTAAACAGTGCCCAGCATGGTTTCTGACACGTAGTAGACCTGCTGTAAAGAGTAGCTCACCTTAGTGCTCCCATTTATAGGGGGAAATGTCAGCCCGTTAGCTTGCCCCTGAGCTGTAAGACTGGCACATCCCGTTACCTGGCCACAGCCACTCTGGAAATCACCTCCATACACACAGGCAGTGTGTGCTCTGTGCCCTGCTGGTGAACGTTTAGTGTTCCCACTCGGGTATGGGGGTTTCGACAGGCTGTCGTTATGGGCGAAAAAGCCACATGTGGCGAGTTTTGTCCCAACCTGTTCCAGTTGAATTATTCAGTTTTTTAACTAGCTACTGCTTTGGCATTGTAGAAACACAGCTTTAGCCAGGTATTCTTCCCAGTTGAAAAATATAATGCAGAAGCACAGCAGGAAAATTCTGTGGACAGAATAGCCGGCAGGTGGGTGCACTCTTAGAGCTGGGAGGGCGCCATGCACTTGTCCTTGAAGTGAGTCCAGGGAAGACAGCTAAAGGGCGGGGAGTGAGTGGGCTGGGACCAGTGGAGGGAAAAAGTTGAGCACAGAAGATCATTCTCCCTTAGGGACAAAATCTGTGAAAGTGAGCCCTTCGTTTAAGGGCAGTGAATTTAGAAGGCCACTCTGCTGTTTGTCCCCTGTTCGCCACTCTGCTGTTTGTCCCCTGTTCATTCTCTCGATGTAATTAAGAAGACTTTGAAGAAGGAATATTTTGCTAAAGCCGAGATAAGAACCTGTTCTCCATTAGCCTCCCCAAATCCCTAAAGCCTCATTTGATTTTAATATTTTTTGGATTCTACTCTGCTGCGGTGCGACTTGGGGGTGGGGAGCTGGGAGAGGCCTAGCATAGAGGGAAGGGAGGACGGTTCCTGGGGAAGCTTGATAGTGGAAGCAGTGGGAGTTGGCAGAGGAGTGAACACTGTAGGGTTAATGGCCTTCAGCCTAATTCTCTGACACCTTTTAAAAGGCCAGCTACCTACCTGGCTTTCTCCTTTTGTTCCACACACACTCCCTCCCATATCTCCCCTGCTTTTGTTTTCTTTCTGGCCAATTCTAAACTCCTCTGAATCTGAAGTTTAGGCCCAAAAGTATGTGAAAGGGAGAGTTAGTTGTATGTATGTAATCACATGAATTAAAGCACTAATATGCATTCAAGAAGCTAATATTCTAACAGGAAGACTTTGTAAGGAGATGTATGGGAGGTGATTATTTGCTTTACAAATAAATTTTTTTTTCTAGTGTAGGTTTTCTTTAAATCTAAACAGTTCTTGATTTGTGTGTGTTGTGTATGTGTGTGTGCATGTGTGTGTTGTGTGTGCATGCTTATGTGTGTGTGAACCGGATGTTCCAAGTGTATGCCCTTTGAAATATGTATTATCTGTGGAAGTAGGAAAAAAAACACAAAAAATGTTATCGACTCTGGTGATGTTCCAGATAAAATATAGCTGCATAATCTTTACATCTTAAAGTAGTACTGCTTTACCCGAATGCCCATTTATATGTCCTTCAGAAAGCCACGGACTCTTTGAAACAGGTAGCCCAGTGTAGATGTACACCCCTGTTTTTTGGCTCCGTGATGGTACGCTTGTACAGGTGATGAGCATTACTTCCAAAGTGAATTGAGGTACCAGGCAGGAAGAAAAAGGAGTGCACCTTACTCCAGCAAATGACGACGTGATCAGTGTTTCCAGCATGAAGCCTTTGAAGTGGGTCAGCAGGAAGAGAAGAAAAAGCCAAGCAGCGCGACATGGGAGAATTAGAACATTTCTTGTTGCCTAGGTTATTCAGGTAGACTTTGAAATACCAGTTCCTATTAGTCTTTTTTTTTTTCTTTTAAAGATTTATTTATTTATTTATCCCCCACCCCCACCCCTTGCTGCTTGTGCTTGCTGTGTCCATTCACTGTGCATTTTTCTGTGTCTGCTTGTCTCCCTTTGTTGCGTCAGCTCACCGCGCCACGTGGGCCAGGTTGCCTTCACCAGGAGTCCCCTGGAATCGAACCCAGGGCCTCCATATGGTAAACAGGAGCCCAACCACTTGAGCCACATCCACTTCCCCAGTTCCTATTAGTTTGATGGGTAAATATTCTCATTATTTTCTGTAATTTGCATTATTATTGGAAGGTATTAACAAGGCTCAATGGTTTCACCGAACACTTCAACCCAGATGGGGCTTAATGACTCCTCCTTCAGTCTTGCCTAAAGTTGCTGTTTGATTTTTGAGTGCTTGAAACTACTTTTGGTTCTGGCTGTGACTGGACACTGTGCCCCTGCTGTGTGATATGATTTTTTTGTAAATATGATTGCATTTACTGTGCCAGTCAGGTGGTCTTAACTCTTACCTCGCCTTATGCTTGGTGCATGTAGGCTCTCAATAAATGGTAGCAGTCAGTACCGTGTTTGTTAATGAAGACATAGAAGGCTTTTCATAATTTTTGTCATCATTACTGAGTTACATCCGTAGACTACACCTGATATTTTTGGATTGTAGAATATTTTCCCCAAATCACAAGTAAAGCCCTACATAGATGCTATTAGAGCTGAACTGAAGCAAGCCAGGATGTTACCAAATCACTGTAACTTCACAGATTTCCTTGGTTTATAACCATTTTGATCATATCATGTAAGAGTCCCCATTGACAGTGGATTAGTCCATCCATTTGGAGGTTTCACCAATTTGATGCAGCAAGCCCAGGACGCTTTCTAGACATTTTCACCAGTTGATGCCTGATCTGATAAGCCTGTTTATTCAGATAAACTATCATGTATAAATGCCCATGTTTATTTTTAGCTCCTTTCTTTATCACCTCTCGTAGTGTCCCTCTGCTGTCCCCTCACCTCCCCAAATTGAGCTGGAAATTGTGATAAAGGAGGCAGCATTTAGAGTGCATTTCTTAAAATGCATTTAATTTGCCGAAGTCGGGATAAGCTGAGGTCTTTCTCACTAAAGGCGACAGAGGTGGCAGTCTTGGGAAAGAGGCACATTCACTGTCCATCCTCTGCTTTCATACCGGGTTCTGGTAGTGGTGAGAAGGATTTGCCATATCTAATTCATAGACAGTTTAAATTTGTTCCCAACAGGGTTGTATTTCTCCTGGGCTGCTTAAAATGGAAATAAAAAGGGGGGTGGGGAGCAAGCAGTAAAATGACTATCAGTATTCATAGGGCTACCTTCTTTGTTGTTTTCTCTCTGCACTGATTCTGGTCATTTTAACAGCATTAGGAAATAGAGATGAAATCAGGGACCTTGTGCTGCAGCCGCCTAGCTCGCCTACCACCAGCCTCAGGCGTGACACCAACACAACGACCATGAGGAAAATAATCCAGGGGGTATTTAACTCTGCTGGTAACCGTCTAGTCTCAGCTAATGTGAGCCAGGAGTGCAGCAAGAGTGACACGTGTCTCGCCGCTTCTAAGTGTGGTTAGTTCCAGTCTAGGGGGAGAGCAGAAGGCATCAGGGATTAGGGGCAGGCTCAGATGTGAGGCACAACTAGTGGCTCAGCAGCTTGCTTGAGTGCCAATCACGTGGATTTTATGTTGCTGTACCCCACAGAGGTCAGTCTGGATGCTTCTTGCCTCGCTGCCCAAATTCCATTTTCACCCAGCAATGCCCAGAGGATTCCATCGACCTTTTGTTTCTCGTGCCATTCTCCATGTGAGCTTCCCATATGGCCTTGGCATAGAACAGGCTTCTCTAACCCTGTGGTATTAACGGCACGGTTTTGGTTGTTCTTGGAGACCTTTGCTTCTGCTCAAAAGATTTTTCTGTGCCTCGTCTGTTGATAGATTAGAAAATGCTAATGTTTTTCCTTTTATTTCATTATACATATACCCTCTTATTTATTTAGCAAGAGTTCATTTGAAAAAAGAAAGGCGATGGCCTGTCTTAAGTCATTTTTGTTCCAAAAGAAATGATCTGTTGAAGGAATGGGAAAAGAAGGGCATTTTGTCCATCTATCCATCAATGCATTCTTACTTTCAATACTTAAATATATCATGGGGCTATAATGTGCCAGGCACTTTGTCAGGGATGTCCAGACATTTAAAATTTGAGCATAATTTAAAATGTAGCAGATTTGCAAAGATATTTTGGAATAACATGCCCCAAACCGAGCTTTTGATTTCTTCCCCTTCCCCTTCCAAATTTGCTGCCTCTGCCATCTTCCCATTTCAGTAAATAGCAAGTCCGTTCTCTATTAATCGCTCAGGCCAAAAACCTCGTCACTGTCCTTGACGCCCTTCTTTTCTGTCAGATGCCTTGTCCAACTCATCAGCACATCCTCCTGCTCAATGTTTGGGATGCATCCAGAATTCAACCACTTCTCACCACTCCCCTGCTAGCTCCCGGGTCCAGGCTGTGGGGATCTCTCCTGACCTATTGCAATAGCCTCTTAACTGTTCCCTGCTTCCGACTTCCACCTTTGCCCCACTACAAATTCTTCTCCACCTAGCAGCCACCAGAGGAATCTTTTTAAAAGGTAAGTCAGCTCACATCCCTCCTCTGCTCAAAATCTTCCCATAGCTTTCCATCTCAGAACTCAGAGTCATACCCACATCCTTTACCATGACCTCGAGTCTGATTTCACCTCCCACCACCCCTCCACTAGTCTCCCAGCTGTTCTTGAACATTCTGAGCACACTCCTGCTGTCTTAGTTTCGTGTGGCTGATTATTAGTTTCCTGTGGCTGTTTACTGCAAAGGTAGTGGCTTAAAAGAACAGAAATTTATTCTCTCACACTTCTGGGAGCTAGAAATCTGAAGTCAGTATCACTGGTGTCTGCAAGGCTGCCCTCTCCCCGAGGCTCTAGGAGAGACTCCCTCCCTTGCCTCTTTCGGCTTCTGGTGCTGGCTGCCCGTGTTCCTTGGTGTGTGGCTGCATCACTGCAGTTTTCAAGGCCAGCATCTTCAATCTTCTCTGCTCGGTCTGCCTTTACGTCGCCTTCTCTGCGTGTGTCTGCATCAAATCTCCCTCTGCCTCTCTCTCATAACAACCCTTGTGAATGCATTTAGGGCCTACCTGGAAAACTCAGGCTAAGCTCTCCCCATCCACAATCCTTAATCAGGTCTGCAAAGACCCAGTTTACAAATAAAGTAACATTTATAGATCCCAGGGATTTGAGATCTTTGGCGGGCCATTGTTCTGCCTGCCACACCTGCTACAGGGTCTTTTGAAAAATGTTATTGTGGTAACATATATTATATAAAACATAAACTTTGCCATTGTAGCCATTTTTAAGTGTACAATTCAGTGGCATTTATTACATTTACAGCGCTGTGTGACTGTCACTGCATTTGTTACCAAAACCTTTTCATCGCCTCATACAGAATCCACAGTTGCTTTGCATTAGCTGTGCCCACCATCTGGAAGCTCAGTCCCTCAGATAGCTGTGTGACTCAGTCTCCCGCTGGCTTCACGACTGTGCTTAAACATCACCTCCTCAGAGAGACTGCCCTCTCTGTGCCCACCCTGCCCAAAACAGTGCTCATTGAGTGTCTGTGGACCCCCACTAGAATATAAACTACATGGGAGGAGTGGCTTTGATCAGGTTCAGAGCCCATTGCCTGGTTCATGGTATTGTACAGGATGACTGTCCATTGAATGAATGAATGAATGAATGAACAAATGAACAAACAGCTCTGACCCCAGCCTGCATCTCTGACCTCATCTCACATGATTCTTTCGTTGTCTACTCTGCTGTAGCCAGAATGCTTTTCTGAGTGCGTTCCCAGCTCTTTACCTGCGAATGCACTCTTACCAGTGTGTCCTGGAGCTCGCTTGAATTGGCTCAAACCAATTGCTACAGTCTCTTTTCAACTCCACATTCAGTGAGGCCAGGTTGGTATAAATTGACCATGGTGAAAATATTTACACCACAGAAATGGGCAAACACACACAGAGCCAGTAGGTAACCTTTACCGGCACCCGACTGTGTCACCTTCACATCTCAGATCAAATGCACCTGGCCAGAGAGGCCCTCTGGGATGACACAGGCAACAGTAGCATATCTACTCTCCCCTTGCCCCCTCTCGTTTCCAGTTTCATTTCTTTCATAGCACTTACTGCTCTCTGTAATACTTACTGGTTTATGCTATCATTGCCTGTCCTCCCTCATGGAAAATGTAAGTTCCACGAGAGCAAGGATCTGGTGGATTTTAGTCACTCAACACCTAGAACCTCTCCTGACACAGAAAAGGTGCTCAATATTTGTTTAATCATTAGATAGATGGATGGCTATTAGATAATGTATTACCTGAGTGATAAAATTATAAGCTTATGAATTACAAGACTTGGCTTCAAGCCAAATCTGTATGACCTTGACTAAATGGCTTACCTAATTTCTCTTGGCCTCAGGCTTCCCACTGGGACGTTGGGAATGACAATAATACCTGCCCTGCCCACCTCACAGATTTGTCTTGCCAGTCAAAGGAGCCACTCTATGTTTAAAAAAAAAAATCTCGTAAACAAGACAGATGCTCTCCAAACAATAGTAACAGGAGTCATAGTAGTGGCAGTTACTTCCTTACCAGGTTTAAGCTGTTCTTTGCTGCCAAGAGTCCCCCCATCACAAGTATCCTTGTGAGATCATTTACTAGGATTTCTAAATCCTAGGTGGGTGCATTTGAGACATGGCTGACCCATCCTGAGGCAACACCTAGCAGTGGGGGGGTGTAGTTTTGTGACGACTGGAATCTTCCTCTGGGTGTCTGATCTCCGGAGATGGTTAAACTGGAACCTGAAGCCACTGTCGGGGGCAACCTTTGCTATCAGTGAATTCATGCTAAGAAGGCCTTCCCTGCCCCTCGCTCCTGCCCCCCACTTTCCTGCCTTCAGTCCAGGCCCCCAGGGTGGGGAAAGCTATCCTGAATGTTTCCTATGTTGGAAGGAATAAAAAGTTAAATAAACACCGTAGCATTTGGTGCTGCCTCTGCACGTGCCAGTTGCTCAGTGACTTCTTTTGAGTTCATCTGAGAAGCACATTTAAATATATTGAATCTAGGGCGATGATTTTGATCACACCCACTCTGTCTTCCTGACTTGGAGCCTTTTTTCCCTCAAGGACATTTCCAACAAAGGAGTATAGCTTTCAGATATGTAAACTGCCACCTTATTATCCTATTAGTCAATTACAGCTGCCGAAGAGCAGGGTAAGTGACAGTATGGCAGATTACAGCAATTTATTTGCGTTCTCATAGTGTTGTTGGGCATATCATCAGGCTGTTTAAATTTAGCGATAGGAGTTCTACCTGTGTTTTAGAGCAGTTAAAGTAGTAATCAAAATGTTTAGTGAAACCCCTACTGACCTGCACAAATGCTCCCTGCTTCAGTGTTGCTTGTAATGCTTTGCTGTAATCTTTATTAGCAGAATGGACCCACTAATTAGGAGAGGCAACCTACTCTCAAAAGGAAGTAGGGCTCTGTCTGTAAGGAAGGACGTTGGTGTTAAGGAGAGGCTACCATGCCTTCCAGTGCTTTGGCGAAACCTCAGATGCGAGGCCTTTTGGCCAAGCGCCTGCAAGTTCATATTGTTGGAACATTTATTGTGTCCCTGGGGTTTGCAGCTCTCTATAAGTTTGGTGTGGCTGAACCAAGAAAAAAGGCATATGCAGATTTCTGCAGAAACTATGATTCCATGAAAGATTTTGAGATGAGGAAGGCTGGTATCTTTCAGAGTGCAAAGTGATTTTGGAACATAAAGAATTTATTTGGATTGAGTTCCCTGGACGTTTGTCATTGACCTGTGCGCCTGAATTAAGTAACTTGAATATGTGGGCTATGGAATAATTTCTCTTGATAAATAAATAATTACCATTAAATAAAAAAGGAAGTAGGGTTTTTTGGTAGGCTTGAGGACAAAGCTCAGGAAAAATGGGACCCATGAAAAATTGTTTCTGGGTTAGTCTTTATGGGCAAATGTGTTCCGTGCAAATGAGTGAAAACTTATTCTAAATTCCACTAAGAAACTCGACAGAGTCTGTGGCAAAAGAAGG